>JZLH01S0211118.1:1917-15551 GCA_001188425.1 Eucidaris tribuloides
AATTCATAATACACAATACCAGGATATGTTTAAAAAACATTGGAAAGCTCTATAAAGCCATTAAACTTAGCATGAAAATATCATCAGATATACAAAATTGTCAAATGTTCAAAATTCTGTTTTGCAATTTGGCGCGCAAACCGCGCCGAAATTTTTTGACTTTTTTCACTTTTGCCACCCCCCCATCCGAAACATTGATCGACGCCCCTGTGCTCATTTACCTTCATTCATCATCAATCACATCTTGTTGATCAGGATACTGTAAAGTGAATGACTTTGAACACCGAGGTAACTTTGAACAAAAACACATTTTATAGCAGGCATTTTTGTTATTTTCAAATTATCCGCATAATATATTTATGTAAATTTCCCTTATGCATTGTAGCCAGAACATTGCAAACTAGCTGATAATATACTCAGATATCAAGAAAGTTTTAATCACCTCGGAACTTGCAATACTGGAAATCGCTACACATTTCGCAAAGTAAGAACAATCTGCCTTTGTTCTGACCAATACGTCGTGCGATGCACTCCAAACATGTCTTTTAACTCAAGATTACCGGCCGAAATTGACGAATAGGGCCACCGCACGAGTGTCTCCGATACAGACAAAGAGAACAAACTAATCGTAATCTTGCCATCGTTTATGTCGATCCTTAAACATGAAAGACAGCATTTAGAGTAGGCTAACGGGAGTGATAGATTGCAATGGTTTGTGTACACAATGATCCATCGTAGGTTGTTGATGCAAATGATGTCCTTTACAATGAGGGAACGAGACGATTTCGAATTCATCTCTTCGCGATAACGCAAAAGCCTAAGCAGAAGACAGGGATGCCTCATTGGTAGTTTTCTTGAGATTCTGGTCGTGTTGATTACCAAATGTTCAGAAAAATCGTTATCAATATCTCCGTCACCATCTTCACCAGTGATAACAGCATCATCAACAATAGCAGCAACAACATCTTTCTTATCGTCATCAACATTACCATCATCACTATCTACACTACATCATTATCATAGGTAGCATCGTCATCATCATCATCATCATCATCATCATCATCAGTAGCATCATCTCCTGAGTTTTATCGTCAACATGAGTGGCAGCAACAGCATTGTCATCATTATCATCATAATCACTAGCACTTCCACTATCATCATCACCCTTTATCATCGTCGTCATCATCCATCTTCATCACCACCACCACCACCATCATCATCATCATCATCATCATCATCATCATCATCGTCATCATCATCATCATATTCACTAGCACTACCACGAAATCATCATTCTTCATCATCATCGTCATCGTATTCGTCGTCGTCGTCGTCATCACCATCATCATCAGTTCATCGATATATTTTGGGCACTGCTCATACAATACACCTGTTGTAGGTTTTAAGATATCGTCTTCTTTCGAAAAATGTATAATCACTGACGAAGCTTCGCTTAAGTGCGTATGGGCAGGTCAGTTAAAGTTGGGTTACATCGACAGCTAGCGTGCGGCTACTACAGAACGGTTTCAACATTTTCAATGTAATGGGGATTCTGTAACATGCTGAAAGTTGGCTATTTCATGGTGGAATCTAGCATTTTAACGAAGAGATGGGAGTGTAAGATAAACACAAAAAAAGTAACTACCCCCTTTTTCAAAATACTATAACTTTAAAAAAGAACAATGTTGAGCACAACAATTTGGCAAGGATGTTCCTGAACTAATTGACTAAATTCTGTGAGAAAATGTGGTTGATCCTTCAAGTCATGCATGAGTGAGCACATATTAAAGGCAAAAAGTCACTTTTGAAAACTCACAAGGGTCATTTTGAGGTGTTTTTGATGCAGGAATTTGACAAATTCTGTTTCTGGTGAATGATTAATCGCTATTTATGTTAATCATCTATCGTTTGATCCTCTCATACGTCCTTTGGCACTTTTTGCATATTTTACGCTTCGGTGAGCGCAATTTAAAATTTCCACCCTTTCTCGATTTTGAAATTGTAAAATCCATTAAGTTTACTGCAAAAAATTTAAATCCGATTTTTTTCAGGCAAATGTATCTTTACGTGTTGTACGAACATAAGAGGTTGTAACCATGACATGGTTGAGTGAGCACACTTTATAAATAAGGAAAAAATGTATTATTTACCATAATTTTGCATAAGAGATGACTCATGTGACATTTGAAAAGTGCATTTCACCTTTAATTCATGGCTCATTCATGCATGACCCAACGGACCAATCACATTTTCACACAGAACTTAGTCAATGAGTGTAGGAACACTACTGCCAAATTATTTGCACAAACTTGTTTCGTTAAAAAGTTATGGTATGTTAAAAGGGGGCTAGTTTACTTTTTTTTGTTGTGTTTTATATTCTCACTGTGGCTATACTAGGTAAGGTACTTCATGTTATCTACTGAGGCTAGAAATATTATAAATTATGAAAGCTATGAGCTCATGTTGGAATAATACAGTGACACCAATATGGGAAAAGTTCCAGAAACCAGTTAATGAGAGTTTTCTTATCGTTTTTTATTAGTAACTCTCGAGTTTCAATTAGTCTATTCCAGCTATGTTTTTCACGAATCTTCACACCTAAGCGTGTATAGTATTATTTCTATGATAAATCCACAAGTATGATGAAAAAAAAAAGCTTTTTGGTTAAGGCATAAATGATGTTAAAAGTAGGCCTATATGGCCGTTTCGTAATTCACGTTTGTGGTATTTTGTTGTTCTATACGAGTGTAAGGTAATCATAAAGGGTTAATATCATTGAGTCGCGATTTGGGGGAACTGCTAATAATATTAACATTATTATAAAGTCATTACTTAAAAATTAAAACATAACGTCTGAATTTTACTGGGAGGTCATCTGCTCCCCCACCCCCAACAGCTCATCTACCGAAACGCCAGTGCATGCATGGGTCGAGATATCCTTTTAAAACCAACGATTTTTACTTGATGGAGTGGAGCAAAAATAACGAACGGTGATGCCTTGATCAACATTGACCAAGGAGATGGCGTGCTTCCGTCTCTTCACAACATTAATCGCTGGTACATGAAGGTGCTTCAAGTTGAACAACGAATCCGTCACACGCCTGACAGTAGAACAAACATTTAGCTTTTGGCGCCAGACTTATGGTTCAAACGACATGGGATGATCGATGGGCGAACGAGACTTTAAAGGCAGGGAATCTTAAAGTGCACCCCTCCCCCAGCACAGCAAAATATCACGTATGCCATTAGGCTATTTATGAACTACATGTCTATGAACTCTGAAGATCAGTAATTAAGTTAAATTTAAAAAAATCCCCCAAACCAACTGCCAGACTAGAGTGTGTTCTATGCTAGTAATTGTTGTCTCTATAGCAGACAATAATTCAAACAAAAGTCTAACGGTCACTATACTTCTACTAAAACCGAGTTGCTGTAGCTCTTATACTTTACTAAAGGTTCTTAGATGGTATTTTCTTCTGTACCAGTGTAATTACACGAAGTTATGTTTAAGCATGGAGAAGAGACGCCCTGTCTTTAAAGAACGACAATGAACATGAAGTACAAGCGCTATAACAAGCGGCATTAAAGCGACGAATGTTTCATACGACAGTATTAACTGCTAATAAAAAAAAACCGTTGGGAAGCTAAAAGATGGATGCAGAATCGCGTTTTAGTATTTAGGTGCTAAGATTAAAACTGAAGGAGGAGTGCCTGAAGCGATAAAACAATAAAATTCGTTTGTTACAGATCAGTGTGCGGGAATGTTTCGAGTTTCCCGAAACCACTTCCTGTTGAGTTGTGGACGGCAATTCTAAATTCCCTCTTTTCAAATTATTACTGTATAAAAGCGAAACATTGCGCCATGACCAATCAGACAATTATCTGCCCAAGGTTTTCTTCGTATAGGCCGAGTTAAAAATTATTTCTGTTTAAAGAAATTGTACTTTATACAACTGCGTAAGTGGGTTACTATTTTTGATTTGGTTTCTCCACACGTTTTGCTTTCAATAAGGTGCTATAATTACTCGAGTCATTTATTATTCCATTGTTTCCCGTTTCCATTATTTTTATGCCTCCGCAACGTAGTTGCCGGAGGCATCATGTTTTCGGGTTGTCCGTCCATGCGTCCGTCCTTCCGTCCGGCCTTCCGTCCGTCCGTCCGTTACCGGATCTCGTTACCGCGATAACTTAAGAACCGCTGATCAGATTTTGATGTAACTACAACCAAGTATGTACTATGAGGTAACGATGAACTGATTAGATTTTGGAGCTGAAAGGTCAAAGGTCAAAGGTCAAAGGGCCTAAAACATGTCTTATTTTTGCTTTTTACTGCGATAACTTAAGAACGACTGGTCAGATTTTAATGTAACTTGGGTGGAGTATGTATTATAAGACATCGATGAACTGATTAGATTTCGGAGTTGAAAGGTCAAAGGTCAAAGGTCACGAGACCTAATAAATGTCTGATTTGGGCTCGTACCACAATAAATTGAGAACAGCTGGTGGGATTGTGATGTAACTTTGGTGAGGTATGTATCATAAGGCAACAATGAACTGATGAGATTTTAGAGGTCAAATGTCAAAGGTACACGAGGCCCCATTACCTATTTGTCTTTACGCAATAACTTAAGAAAGACTGGTCGGATTTTAATGTAACTTGGGTGAAGTATGTATTATAAGCCATCGATGAACTGATTAGATTTCGGAGTTGAAAAGTCAAAGGTCAAAGGTAACGAGGCCTAATCCTTGTCTGATTTGGGCTCTTTACCACAATAAATTGAGAACAGCTGGTGGGATTGTGATGTAACTTCGGTGAGGTATGTATCATAAGGCAACAATGAACTGATGAGATTTTAGAGTTGAAAGGTCATAGGTCAAAAGTCACGAGGCCACAAACCTATTGTCTTTTACGCGATAACTTAAATCGGATTTTGATGAAAGTTGGGTACAGTAAGGCACCAATGAATTGATGAAATTTGGAGGTGATATGTCAAAGGTCAAAAGTCACAAGGCTTCCTACATGTCTAATTTGGGCTTGTATCACCATAATGGAGTGGTTTATCGGATATCAATGTAACTTTGTTCAAGTATACAGTATGAAGCACAGATTAAATGATTTTATTGTGGAGTTGAAAGGTCAAAGGTCACAAGCGCTTATACATACCTCATATGGTTCATTACCAAGGTAACTTACAAATTTCCGATCAAGTGGGGTACAAACATACATGAGGCTTTTCAATCCAATTGGGTGCAGTGCTGTCTGCGGAGGCATACCCATCGACGGCGCGCAGTCGAACTGCTCTAGTTTACACATCGTTCCATACTTTCCTTTCAACAGATTCAACCCCCTCACCAAACTCTGCCGTTTCAAATAGAGTCGTCACAGAGTGAATTGTGACACCTGAGTCATTATTGGACTGTAGGGCATTGACCAAATAACGCTCTAGAAAAAAGTTCCGTAGTCTCAAGATTGGTATTGAAAAATAGCATTACAAATTGATTAAGATGGAGTTGCTGGTGAGAAAAAGCCTTTGATCTCCAAAATTTACATGCGCATTGATGAGATAATCGACTCATTAGTGAGGCAAATTCCTCAGTCCCATTCGTACAAGAAGGAATCACCGTCAATAGCAATTTCACAGACACGAACATTACTCGCTAGATTGATCTTTACACCTATTAATATTTATAAATGCCTGTGACTCTACGTTAATTGGAATGCACTGGAGAAGGTATTCTTTTGAATGAACCAAACAAAAGCCATTCCCGCAGTTCTCCATTATTTATAGAATGGCTGCGCTCAAATGCCTCAACAAAATTCCTATTCGGTTTTCAAACATCTTCGGTTTCACAAAAGCATTGTGAAGGCATAGGTTGTCAAGCATTCCCAAGTTTGCGAACGAGGATAGGACGGAGTGACATTCCAGCCACGTAATTTACTTTTGCACGCGGTGAAAGTCCCCGGTAGTTTATACACTGCTAAAACGTACTTGGTCACGACATTATGAATTAATTTTCTCAAAGTGCGCACATGGTATGAGGATAACAAACCCTATTTACGGGTTTAGTAATATTTAAATAATCGTCATTAGGGATTTATGAAATACCACTGATGGGACTACGGAAAATCACGATAAATGGCCTTGCCCTACAGTCCATATGTTGTCAATTTATGAAATTGTTCCAAATCTATTCCAGGTTCATTGTGTTACCACTCTGTGACCTCTCTGTGTTCCGGCAGGGTTAAGATTTCAAATGGAATCGAACAGATTAGTTACTGTAATTGCTTGAGTTGTTTACTGATTATCTTTTCTTGTCTGTTTCCCCTCTATTTTCTACAGGCTACTCGTCGTTTCCTTTCAACACTTCGTACCCGCTCACCCCAGAGTACAAAATGGACCCTCACCCGATCCCGTCGCCCTTTTCGGTGTTCCACATCAACCACACCGCGGTCCATTACTGTTGCGCGCAAACCGCCAGCCCAGATGACACCATCGATCTGCGCTTCGTCATTCCCTTTTCCTTTTCCCGCTCAATTCATCAAGGTGTCAAAAGGTCAAAGGAATGCGCCACCAGCTACAGTATGTCGTCTGGCCCTCGTTACGTTACCATGGCGGCATCCATCCATACATCAACGATACCGAGAGTGGAGAGAATATATTCTACTACTGTTACTACGAACCCGACAGTAGGTTTGATGTAATATTTGTTTTAGTATCATACTGAGGTAGCTGGTTCGAATCCCACTTCAGCTAAATTGTCCTTTCTATCGTCATTAAATTTTGGATTTACA
This sequence comes from Eucidaris tribuloides, assembly GCA_001188425.1. Lineage (NCBI taxonomy): Eukaryota > Metazoa > Echinodermata > Echinoidea > Cidaroida > Cidaridae > Eucidaris > Eucidaris tribuloides. The sequence goes on from JZLH01S0211118.1 coordinate 8,711, forward strand.
TACACAATCAAATATTCGAAACAATGGGGCAGCCTCTGGATAAATACCTAGTAGATACACTGCAAATTAAACAGGGTGTTAATTTAATAACGGTTGTGCTACCCAATATAGATACCACACGTGTTGAAATTCAAAATTCCGTAGTTAAACACGAAAAATATAACCTTAAACACTTATAGTATATCAACATCAGAGGTTTTGAATTTAACACCCGGTTTCTGCGGTGGGAAACATTATTTTACACTACTGCTATTACAGTGGTGACCGAAAACATCTTCACGTTACCAACGCGTTTATTGAAACGGGTTTGTTGGAGCGATGTTCAAACGCGACGAAACGCAAAGCCAGCGCAGCAAGGGCGTAGGCTGGGGAGGGGGTGCACTGGGTGCACGTGCACCCCCCCCCCCCGGAGAGCCATAGGAGTTCCACCCTAATAGCAAAAAAAAAAAAAATAATAATCATAATAAAAAACGCCTGATTTTCTCAACTTTAGTTCCACCTCCCTAAGCTAAGAAGTGCACCTCCCCATTCCACCTCCCCAAGATGTGCACCTCCCCATGCCCAAACCAGCCTATGCCCTTGCGCAGTAAATGCATACGTCGCTTTTTTTGAAACGAATTCGTTTCAAGAAACGCGTTTGCAGCCGTTTGTAACGTGACGATGCTTTTGGTCGCCACTGTACGTACCCAATAATTTTGTATAGGTTTGATTTACATTTCAGTTATGTTAACATACTTAATAATACGTATTCGTAACACCATTGTGGGAAAATACAGCAGCTATGATCAGTGGCGTATCTAGGAAATGCAGCGCCCGGGGCAAGTGCTAAAATTGCGAATTGCGCCCCTTCCAACAATTGAAACAGGGGGCAAGTACTGAAATCGCGCCCCTTCCAGCAGCTTCCGCCTTGGCCAGTGTCGAAATCGCGCCCTTTCTAACTTATTTTTGGCCGGTAGTTTCAAGAGTTATACGTGAAATTAATATTTTAATGTCTTTTTTCCTCCCCCTTTTCTACCAGTTTCTTCCCTTTTTCTTCATTTTCCCTTGTTTTTCTTCATACTTTTGCCTTTTTGCGCCCCCCTGAAAGTGGCGCCCGGGGCACGTGCCCCCCTTGCCCCCTGCTAGATACGCCACTGGCTATGATAAAAGTGGCAAAACTAATGCACAACCAAGACGGACTCGACAGTATAGGTTTGGTATAGTAGTCAATAATATGCACTTTATTCCACATTATGTCGTTTTTCCACTTTGATTGAAATAAAAATCATTAATCATCTAAGGATGTAATAATTGTTGTTAATTGAAATTGTTTTCTGAATGGGTGATTTATTTTCATTATAACATGACTAACTCGGTGAAGCAAGTGTGATTTGATAGAACATACAAAACACTCACTCATGTTGAGAAGAAAAGAAAACAAACTTGATTTCCCATTTAGTGAGGATGTCATTAAACTAATGGGTTTATCCTGGTTGGCTCCATCAGGGCTATGTTTGTCGCCCCCACCAGTGCGCCCCCTCCTCCCTTGGGCACATAGTCATTGATATTGTTACTTCCTGAAATGAACTCAGATTTTTAATACTTTCTGTCTGACATTTTCATCCAAGTAACGACCTGAAAGACCACTGGAATTCTAAATGAATTTATCATAGGATATTAAAACGTATATTTTGGACGGTGACAATATCTGTATAACTAGCCTCTTCATGGTTATTTAATCACCTGACGCTTTACCGCGGCCAGTATACACATTTACCAGCTCCATGAACTTAAGAGGGACTGATACAAAGATAAAAAATATATAAAAATTCCCACTTTCCCCCCACCCCCTTTTTAAACTTACTTTACTTCACTGGCACCAGGCACTCCCACCTCAAATTCGCAGAATCCAACCTATTACATAAATTCTGGTAATAAAACTGGGTCCGGAGAATTATCGTCCTATTTCTTTATTAAGTATACCTTCTAAGATTTTAGAAAGGCTATCCACAAGCATCTGCCTACGACTTTTTAATTTCAAACAAAAAGCTTTGTGAGAATCAAATTACGGTTTTCGGCCGGGATCATTTCGTTGTGAAACAGTCTTCTTTCTCTTAATCGCATCTTCTAACCCACAAACGTTGATAATGGGAAAGTTAATGGCCTTGCATTTATCGATCCCTGCCGAAAAGCTTCGACTCAGTTATATCACGAACTATTATTAGTAAGCTCTCTATGTATGGATGCTCTGAACCAGTGTCAATGTTCGTCATACTTGACTGCATAGAAAGTCAAATTTGTGGTCAGCTGAAAAGGGCGTGCAATCAAATAACAGCGGAACGTTATACACTGGTGTGCCACAGGACGGTTTTGGGACGCTTTGTTTATAATTATCGATGAATGACTTACCTGAACAGATTATATCAGTAGGAAATATATTATGTACGAGACGATGTCACTCTTGTTGTTAGTGCGAGTTGCTACAGAAACGATAAGTGACACTTTGAAACATGCATGCTTGAGCTACACCAATGCTGCCCTCAAAAATAAATTGATTAAATATTTCAAAAAACTAAATTATGCTTGTTGGATCCCGTCAAAGAATATGACCTTATCAGCATCGACATTAAAGTCTCGCGTAAACGCGACATCTTGGATGTGTCTCAACCATTTAGTGTCTGGGAGTAACTAGTGCATGGTCATTTGACATTTTAAAAATCATATTGAAATGTAATCATAATAGTTCTGAAGCAAGAAATTAGGATATTGTTCGTAGACTTCGAAATATCTTTAGAACCATCATTTAACTCAGTTATACTGGGGTTATATACTACCTCACGTCCTATACTGTTGCAATTTATGCGTCCAAGCGCCGTACCCAGAATAATCTTCAAACTTTAAATAAGGTCTCCAAACGAGCTGCTTATTTAATTCCAGACACTCGTGGGAACACCTCTCAACAGGATTAGCTGAACTACAATGGCAAGTTGATCTGATTTACTTAACAATAGCAATGGCCTGCTTAGTGTTTAAATGTATAACCGGTGTTTCGGCCTTTAAATGCTGTTGATGGTTGTCTTTGACGACAGTTACCCAGAGAGAAAACAAAAGAAACAAACAAAAGACTTTTAAAGTCATATGCGCGTTGCCACACCGAATTTTATATGAATACATTCATAACGCAGGAAATTCCGCCTAATGGAACAACTTTACCACTCTTGTTGCTTAGAAATTCACAATCCCTTGTGGGGAATTTAAACGATTAATCAAAAACATTATAAAAGCGCTTGGAGCTGTATTTACACCTGTCTATGCTACTCTAAAAATGCACGGATGTAGTTATAGTCCGGTCGATTTTTGGATTTAGAATGAATTTTTACGTATTTGTGACTAACTGTAGGTGGGGTGTGTGTGTGCGTGTGCTGGTGGTCGTGTCTGTGTGTGTGCTGTGTGTGTTGTGTGTGTCGTGTTGTTGTGTGGTGTGTGTGGTGGGTGTGTGTGTGTGTGGATGTGCTTCGTGGTGTGTGCTTGTGTTGTGTCATGTGTGTGCGTGTGTGCCTGTGTTTATTGTATGTGTAGCTCTTGTGTGATGTGTGTGTGTTTGTGTGATGTGTTTCGTGTGTTCGTATGTTGTTTGTTTGGTGTCTATTTGTTTGTGTTGTGTCATTTGCGTGTTTGTGTGTGTGTGTTTGTGTGTGTTGTATGAGCGTGTGTTTATGTCGGGCTTGTTGGTGAGTTTGCTTCGCGCGAGCGTGTATATGTGTGTCTGTGTTTGAAAGCTGTTTGGGAGTGTGTATTTAAGTTGTGTGTTTTTTTGTCTGTGTGTGTGTTGTTCAATTTTATTTGTATGTGTGTATGTGTATGTTTGTTGTGTTTGTGTGTCGTATTTGCTGTGTATTCTGATGGCTGTGTGATGTGTTCATGCGTATGCGTTGTGTGTGTTTGTATACTTGTCGTGGTTGTCGTCAATGCTTTTGGTGTGTGTATGTGTTTTGTGTGTTTGTGTTGCTGTTTGTGTGTTTATGTGTGTGTTTGTTGTATTGGAATGGGACCTGTGTTAGTTTTATATGTGTGGTTGTTGTGTGTGTGTGTGTATGTGTGTGTGATGCTGCTGGTGTGTGTGTGTGTGTGTGTGTGTGTGGTGTGTGTGTGTGGGTGCGCTGGTTGTTGTGTGTGTGCTGTGTGTGTGTGTGTGTGTGTTTATTTGTGCTGTAATTATTTGTGCTGTATGCGTGTATATGTGTGTATGCTGTAGCGGCGTGGATAAGCGAGTGAAGAGCGTTTGTAACTCTGTGTTCTTATGTTTGTTTGTATACTGCGTGTTTTGTGTGTGTGTGAGCTGGTGTGGTGGGTGTGTGATGTGATGAATTTGTGTGTGTCGTGTGTGTGTGTTTTCATGTAATGTGCAATTACCCTGTGTTTACTCCATTAAAATCTCTGCCCAATTATAGCTGTCACTTTAATTCTTTTGTTGTGAATATGTATATGTTTGTAGATGTAAGTCTTTGATGCACATTTAAATCATTATCATTTATTTGTAGTTTGATTTTGATACATGTGGTTTTTACAAACAGGGCGCTCATGGAAGACCATATATTGTGTGAATGGGCCACGCTGTTTATTGTTTTAAATATGCGAAATAAATAAATAAATAAATAAATAAAACACATGAAGAAGCTGTTTGTACAGACAAAAATATATCAAATAAGAGGCCATATCACGAACAGACAAATAAAAAAAAAAAAAAACTACAAAGCCTGGGTAAGGTGGATTATGTTCACACCGTGACATAGATAGGTTAGCGTTTCGGATCCCCAATCCTGAAACAAATCGACGCCCCTGTCAAAGAAGAGACATTGATTTTAAATTTTCTTAGCTTTCAAAAGTATTCAAAAGCACCATAACTTGCGTTTGTCTGAAAAGTTAATCCATCTCCTTCTCCCTCTATCGTCCATTTTTTCATGATATACAGCGATTGCCATGGAAACCAACATCGTCATAGCAACATACAGCGTCATGATCGGGACACCTACCGTCACATTTCTAGTTCTCTGTGCCTGTCGATTTACACACAGAAAACTTCGGAAACGAAGGTACAAGTTCTATTTAATAATTTAACCATGTCTGCATCTCAGATTGATCCTTACTATTAATAGTCAATGTATCGAATTCTTTGCATAGACTGCAAATATACGAAAAGGTGTAGCCTACGCGGCCTTTGAGTATACCTCTCAAACCACTTCATCCTACACTTTGGTATTTATCAATATTATTATGCCATTATGATTCAACCATGGAGGTAGAACTTACGTACGCAAAGGTACAGAATAACCGTGCATACACATTTCATTTAAGCCTCTCAGTACCACACATATAATATCATATGCAAAATCTATGGAGTTTTGTTACAATGGTATTGAAGGGAGAAAGGAAGATTTGTCATGTAAGGCCAAAACAAGGCGACTTCGAAATGAAAAAAAAATCAATGTAATAATTCCACTTTCTTACATTTTGCATATACGTTGTATGATTCAATTAAATTCTTTACTTTACACACTGCTAAGTGCTAATTTTCAGTACTCCATAAATTATTTCATAGCCAAAATAATTACTTCTGACACAAAATTACACTTGACACTAAATATGTTATAATTAACACCATTATTTGGTATTTACTATATGGTATTAAATGGATGTTTAATCTTATGTATTTATCCATTATTTATTTATTTATACATATATATATATATATACATATATATATATATATATATATATATATATATATATATATATATAGAACTAATAACAACAGGTTCAGCTTCCCTGTGAGAAATACATATAAGCCAAAGAACTAAATATAGGGGAAATAATAGCGACCTGGGTTCAATTCCGGGCGGAGACCGTTTTTCACTCTTCTTGCTTTAATTTTAGGTTATCGTGGTTATCTTTAGTGTGGAGGAGCTTTGATTGAGCTACGTAAGTATTTATCTTACATTAAGTTCTCTCGCTTATATATATATGTACAGGGTGGCCCAGAAGGAATGCTACACCTGCGATCGCTAATTTATTCAACATCATCAGCAATATGGTTTTTATTTCAGCAATCAGAGCATTCTTTTTCCAACAATATGATTCCATGATCATTGATTTTGGGTCATTCGTTTGGGTCCGGCGGCCATTTTTCCGAGGCAATGTCATTTCCCAAATTCGCCAATTTTTCATCAACGGCGGTCATCCAAACACCGAGATATTCTTGCGTCTCAGCGTGCCATACCATACAAACAGCGATGACGATGGAGATGCAGCTCACATGGTTTTCCTTGTCTCGGCGGAGCATTTTCGATGACACACCGCAACGCGAGAATATTTCGGTGTTCTGATGATAGCTGGAGGTTAAAAAAGATGAAAAATTGGGAAATTACATTGCCTCAGGAAAATAGCCCTAGAATCCAAACGCCTTTATCAAAATCAATGATCATGGTATCATTTTGTTGGAAAAAATGTTCTAACCCATGAAATAATCACCAATGACATCTTGTGAATGACTTTGAAGAAATTAACGATCACATGTGTACCATTCTTTTTGGGCCACGCTGTATATGTATAAACTCAGATATTCGTGCATGCCGAACATGGGATCTGTAATATCACAACACAACAAGAAAATCCTCGCACCTACCCCATAACAGGGAATGCAACTGCCGCCGCAAATCCGAGTGCCCCCTCAACGGTAAATCCCTCTCAGAATCAGTAATCTACAAAGCAACTGTCACGATCCCACACAAGGCAATGGAATATATCGGACTCACAGAAGGACCATTCAAATCAGGATTCGCAAACCACAAGCATTCATTCAATC
>JZLH01S0211140.1:0-24901 GCA_001188425.1 Eucidaris tribuloides
CGGCGCCGGATTCTGGCCGGACCGGCGTCGATCGTGGCTCATGATGGGCGCTTGGGCGCTTTTAAACACTGTGACGGAAGATTGCGAGTGCGCATAGAGCCGGATGTAAACTAAAGCACGCAGCGCACTAAGAAATTCAAAACAGCCATAGTCAAAATGTTGGCAAAATATTTTATCTATTGTACTTGTTAACAAGCGCTAATTAGATTACTCATAAGATCAAAAGATTAGATGTGTACCGTTTGTGTTTGCTTTTCAGATAAGTAATTGGGTTTTTTTGTTTTTTCGTTCCTCACACAGACACAAAATGGAACTTCGTGTGGCGTTGTAAGGTCCATGGCGAGTCATTATTATCCTTGGTTTGGTAAAATATAAATTTGAAATAAACGAAGAATCGATCTATTTAATAAGCACCAGTAAACAAACACAAGTGAATGTTCAATATTCATAATTATGGGTGGCAATTAGGGAAGGAGAATCCATGTGGCATAGATTGATAATTGATTGATTGTGAATTTTATGATGCATTTTATGAGCATCAGCCAATGTTTACTCACCTTATGTGGGTAATAGCTTGCTACATTACGAACAATGTAAAGGACTGGTAAAAATGCTTTGGTGAGTTTACAATATTCAAAGACTTGATATTCTGGAATATCTAAACATTAATATTCCTTATCACACGAAAGGAAAAGCCTCCTTGCCTGCCGGTAGTCCGACAGCAAGTCTGAACGAACTGGCAAGATTTGTGACATGTCCACCACGTGCCATTTCTCATAATCTAGACACAATGTATTACGTATCTGGTGTTGGCACATACCTAAATTAAAACTCATGTTCATCTGCCGAAATTTGTGACACTTGGGGGGCAGATGTTTGGCGGACATCACAAAGCAAGCACTTATTGTGGCATCTTGGGAGATCCAGGAGGAGGCATTTTAATAAAACATTTTGTCATGTTTTTTTCTTGAAGAAAATTTTAACAAATGGTGCTACGACTACGAGACTTAAAAATATGAAACATAAATTCTTGGTTAATTTGGGTAAGTTTATTACATGCTATATATTTTGCCATTTGTGTCATTTTTAATGTTGTTGCTGAAAAGAAATAAAGAAGTTCATACACACAACATTTTGCTTTTATTGTGAAGTCGAGTTAACATGTTTAAGAAACTCACGGAGGGAAGGGAAGAACCATGGAGGAAGGGGAGGGTAGGGGGGGGGGGGAAGTGACGCACGCGGTGAACGTTCTGACTCCCTGGAATACTCCATTCATTGTATTGACCCCATACGCCTGGTGGGTTGTTAATCATTCTGTTGAAATCTTACTATTCTAAACAATAGGCAACCCGTGGAAAACATCCAGGCCGCCTGTAATCTGATATGGGCAGGGTCTGGCGTTGAAAGATAGGTAGGGATAGAGTCAAAACATACGTGTAGCAGGGCCTGATTTCAAAGTGCATGTGGTGTGACCACTGTGTTATACTGTTGCTTAGCGTTGTGAGTAAAAATGCCTAGTTAGTAGACTACTAGGGCATCCTGCAGCTGTAGTCGAAGTCAAAAATAGATCTGGAATTGCCCTGTGTGGGGCGGGCTACGTTTGATCAGAGCAATCCACCAAACGTGCCCTCAACAATGTGAGTTAATCAACTGGCAGCTGAACTGTTGTCGAGATATTTTACTGTTCGTGACTTGCGTGCAGTATGACATTGATCTGGTCATCACCATGACTCGATATCAATACCTGACTGGTGTTCAGTCACAAAAGCTGTACCTATTTGTTTGCATTTTGATAGAATGAAGACATTTGTGGTGGGACTACGAGAGAGAACAGGCGAGAGGAGAGAAAGCGACAGAAGATCTACATCTATTTTAGACTTGTTCATATTGCACAGACAAATGGTTGTTTCGGTGAGCGGTTATCTGAAGAGAGATCAGCGACTATTCCACACAATTCACCACGGATAATTATCAATTCACTTTCAAAAAGTTTGTGGGGAGAGGAGAGGGGGGATAATGCTTCAACTGGCATGTATGCAATTTATAAACAGATCCAAACCTGGGAATTACGGTGGAGTAGGCCCTAAACTACAACACACACAGTAGTCTATGTGAGGAAACTGGATAGGGTGAATCCCGGTCAACCTGAGTAGCCTATCATAATTTTTTATAAAGCACTAATCGTTTGAAATAATAACAATTTTTTTCAGGTGTTTCATTTTTAGATTTATGTGCTCATCCATTTTCTTTTTTAACATGTGGTCATTGTTAAACTTGTATAATGTAAAGCTAAGAGGAAAGTGATGTATTGACAAAAAATCAAAAGTAAATATGTTTTCCCTCTTCAGATTTTCCTGATTAATCTCGTCTTTCTCGATAATGCCAGGTAAAATCATTTTCTTCATTCATTGTAAACATTATAAAAGTGTTGGCCGAATTAAAGACATAGTTCGCCGTATAAAAGTGTTTCCAGGTTTAAAAATCGAGCTGCATGTATTCCCATGTCTACCAGTGTCTCTGACAAATGGTCTAAAAAGAAGGCCCGAAAAATTGCAGTTTAAAACGAGTCAGTAAGTGAATTTAAAAAGTAAAAATCATTGAGAGAGAAAACCAGATCCAGCTTTCCCCCATAGACTGCTGTGTTGGCAGAATTTCCTATCGCCCGATGGAAGAGTAATGTGCCAATTTGATATCGAACATATTGTATATATATCAGTAAACTGTCCAAACTTTTGTGTTCTGAAGGTGTTATTTGTACCGCATCCAGAACACTACACAAGATATGTCAGAAAGCAAGGTTTGACAATTTTTAAATAAGCTTAAATTATATAGAAAGAGAGAGGGGTGTATTGTTATACATTGCGATAGATGGAACTCGCTGACTACAACAGAGAGAGCAAAGAAAAGGGGAAGCACTCCCTACCCTTCCTTACCAATTAGAGATGAAACAAACCCAAATTATAAACCTTTCCTGTGGACTTCATTCACCACTCCTTTCACCTCGATTCCTCTTGCTGAAAAAAAGAATGACTTTTGTAGAATCTGCCAAATGTCATCACACAGGCTGGACAGACTCTGGGATGTTGTTGCATTGTTTGGGTGATCGTGGGATTATTTTTGTAACAACTCCTGGGCGAAAAGATCACGTTGTGAACCTCGTTTGAAACTTTCTTAGAACCGCTAGGAATTTCGCCTTGTGCAACTCAGTCACGTAACTGCATTACATCATCATAACATACCAATCAGACAACGGGTTCGAAACGCAGTGCATGCATGAGTCTGTGAGAAGAAAAAAAAACCCAAAACACCTAACGTCTCACGTCTCACGGTATACGTAACACCCTGACTTTTTTTGTTAGTTTGGCTGACGTAATTGTAATCCAATTAAAAACAAAGACTGGCGGTGTTGTTAGATTTCTGAAGTGCAGGTCCAGCAGGTCCATGTATGCTAGCGGTAACATAGTAAATAGTGGCAAACAAGATGACCCTCAACAATTGATTGTTAACTTATTATAGGGCGGATTTCTCTTTATTATGGTAATGACTTTCAATCTGTTTTATCAAATAGCTTTACCCATGTTTGTCGCGTGCCATGAATTAAAGTTTGACGGACTCGTGATTCTTTCAGGGTAGGATATCGGTCCCTTGGAGAATGCATTTTCCCCCTTTTTTTGTTTATTTCTTGCCGAGTTCCGGATCAAGCTGGCAACCCGGGACCTGAGCTTTGATCTCTCCGGTCAAATTCCGGTCGAGTTGCCGACTTCCGGGCCCCAGCACTAGGGAGGAGCTTATCAATTCAAACAGTGCATGCATTACCCCGGTGCGACTAACACACGTCGGGTGGCATGCATCGGTCACGCATGGTCAGCTCCAGAACTGTGCACGTGCAATCTGATTGGTTGGCAAGAACTCAAATTTTTTCTTAACTTCTGCCTGTTAGTTGCTAGCTCCTTCTCCCTTTAAAGGGCAGTGACATGATTGGGAGAACCAAAAATGCCTCTTGAACCAAACTGGTTGAAGGATATACAATGGATACGCAAGGTGGAAGGACTGATCTTGAATTTGTATACTTAAGCCAAATTAGGCATGAACATACCAGCATTTTGTTTCTCTCAAGCCATGGTAAAAATACATTCCATAGAACCCTACATGACAGATGTCTGTCACAAGGCATACAGATGGAAGTTACTTTAGGACGAGTCAACTTTTGACTACCAAATTTTCACAGAAGAGTCCTTGTGCAGTTTACTATTATTCTAGAATAGTTTCACCCCACGTGGAGGACATCATGTCATTTGCCTTAATTCTTTCTCTCTTGTGGTTATTAAAGACAGATACAGTACTTTCTACATGTACAAAGCCCAAACATGATTGTTTCTGAATTTGTATTCAATGTCCTCATTCGATTTCATCATCAACATGGTTTGTCTATACATGTATATGCTGACACCATGGTCCATGTGTATTTGCATTGTTTCAGCTGATATGAATCTTTTTACAAATTATTCTTTGCATCACACATACAAACACACACCACACACTCTCTAAAGCAAACAAGAATGAGATACATCTGAGCCTTACTAAGATATAATTTGTGACCCGTCACCATGATACCATGACATAGTTGCACAACTCAAAGGTAAGAAAAGTGCTAAACATCATAATTATGATATTAAGTATGGAAGTGAATTGACCTGTAAAAAATCACAAGTTTTATGACCTTGACAAGTTGCAAAAGTTTGAATATTTATATTTTTCAATCAAAGTGTTTTTCATTCTATGTTTATGTTTCAGTGCGACTTTATCAGTCACGATATTGTGGTGCCAAGTCGCATTTGCTCTATTGAAGTGTATCAGCCTCCAAATAAGTATAGAATTACCCACCTCGATGTATCTGAAATTTGCAATTGGTTTATAGATATAATGGCAGTAAAAATATTAAGAGTTCTAACTAAAAACCCTAGAAAAAAACACCTACTGTTGGATTGGTCAACATTCTTTTGCACAAAAAAAAGAAGGAAAGAAGGAGCAATGAGTTTGTTATGATCAATGAATAAATACAACGTAGTATTAAACACTGTAAAACACAATGATTTAGATGATCACTTAATCTCTGATGCCCATCCATGTTTATATCAACAAGAGATAACTTTGCAATATTCTCTCAAATAACACATATCATTTACTGGTTTAAATCTTCATTAGAAAGAAAATTTAAAGTCATATTCTACACCGTGAAGAAGTGAGCCCTTTCATGCAGTGACGAAATTTGACCAAATCAGCCTATTAAACATTATTCAATTCACTTCAGTATTCAATGATCTCATGATGCGTACAATGCATTCCTTTGCAATGCACGTTGAACACACGACACATGACATCATGCCACTTGAAACCCCCACTAAGATAATAATTACCGATGTCTTTCTTATCCATGTCTTTCAGCTTGTCAATACTGAGTTCCTTTCCCTCCAGTTTCTGCAGGATTTCGGGAGACAGTATGTTGAACTGTCGGAGGGGGTTTTCCCAGGCCCAGAGGCGTCGATCGATGGATTTGGACAGGTTGAGGAGGGCAGCAGCCATGAGGGCCATCCATGACGAAGGGTGATTTCAAACAAGGCCCTGATGATACGAGCCGAATTCTGCAATGTGAGAAGTGAGATAAGGTCAGGATAATGGCATAAAGGAAGAAAACAACAAAATGTTTAAATCCAATCCACCAATGTTTATCTAAATTACGACTTTCAACTGAAATGCCCAAACACACTTGGTACTAAGCACACACACCAGCTTATTACTGAAATATCTTCTTCTAATATTTTATGTGTTTGATATAAAATGAGTCTTGGAAAACAACACTCCTGTCTCTTTCAAAATTATTTTAACCTACCCCCCCCCCCCCGTCCAATGCTGGATACACACAGACTATATGTTTTTGGAAGCTAGAATATTTTACTGGGGTTCTGTGAGCAATGAGTTCACCTCTTGTTATCCAGTTTCTTCCTGCTTTCTTGTTTTCATGTTTGCTGTTAATTTATGTTTGGGATGTGCGGGTGGGGGTGGGGGGGGGGAGGAGAAGAGCCACATGCCCAGCTCTCAATCTGCCACTGCAGCACATATGTGGGAGTTATACATGTATTTCATTTCATAGAGTTAGGGAGAAATTTGACTTATTCTTCTTTCTTTGTTCATCTTTCCCTTTTTACATTATCTCCCCCTTCCCCCCCCATTTCTTTCTTTGTTCATCTTTCCCTTTGTTCTTTTTATATTATCCCCCCCCCCTTCCTTTATTTCTTTTACTCACTGAGAGAGCAATGGTGAGAGCGATGTGAGGTGTGAAGCTGATGGACAGGAAGAAGACTGAGGTTTTGATGCAAATGTTGGGTTTGGAAGAGACGGTGGATCAGATGGCGAAGGCGAACGGAGTACGTTGGTATGGACATGTGTTGAGGAGGGATGTTGATCATGTTTTGAGAAGGGCGCTTGAGTTTGAGGTGGCTAGTCAGAGGGGAAGGGGGCGACCAAAGAAGACATGGAAGAAGCAAGTGGTGGAGGAGAGTAGGAGGGTTGGGTTGAGGGAAGAGGATGCACCAAATAGAGTAAAGTGGAGGGAGGGGGTGAGGGTGATTTCGGTGAGTGCGAGGTGAATCCGGCCACCCCCGTAGGCGGGGACTAAACCGGATTTAAAACCTGGAATACTACTACTACTACTACTACTCACCTGTGCTACGTACGCCGAGTCCGAGACCAAGGAGAAGCTATCCACTGACCCACGAGAGATGAAAGTCTGCAGGAGGATGTTGACCTTGCCATAGGCATTCTCCACTCCACCGGCTGCTGGCATCTCACAGTCATCCTCAAGGTGGTTCTGTAACTCCCTCAACTCGTCATCACGAACCTAGGGACAATTCAGGAATGGGTTATCTCTATGTATACCAACATGGGGACAATTCAGGAATGGGTTATCTCTATGTATACCAACATGGGGACAATTCAGGAATGGGTTATCTCTATGTATACCAACATGGGGACAATTCAGGAATGGGTTATCTCTATGTATACCAACATGGGGACAATTCAGGAATGGGTTATCTCCAAGTATACCAACATGGGGACAATTCAGGAATGGGTTATCTCTATGTGTACCAACATGGGGACAATTCAGGAATGGGTCATCTCTATGTGTACCAACATGGGGACAATTCAGGAATGGGTTATCTCTATGTGTACCAACATGGGGACAATTCAGGAATGGGTCATCTCTATGTGTACCAACATGGGGACAATTCAGGAATGGGTTATCTCTATGTGTACCAACATGGGGACAATTCAGGAATGGGTTATCTCAACATCAACATGGGGACGATTCAGGAATGGGTTATCTCTATGTATACCAACATGGGGACAATTCAGGAAAGAGTTATCTCTATGTATACCAACATGGGGACGATTCAGGAATGGGTTATCTCTATGTATACCAACATGGGGACAATTCAGGAATGGGTTATCTCTATGTATACCAACATGGGGACGATTCAGGAATGGGTTATCTCTAAGTATACCAACATGGGGACGATTCAGGAATGGGTCATCTTTATGTCAACATAGGGACAATTCAGGAATGAGTTATTTTCATATCAACATCCCCATCTTCAAGGTGGTTCTGTAACTCCTTCAACTCATCATCACGAACCTAGGGACAATTCAGGAATGGATTGTTTCTTATAACAATATGAAAGTGCATTTCATTTCATTTATTTTCATTTCCAAACATTTAGAACATAAACAAAATGATATAGGGAAAAGCATAACAAAATGTCATTCAATACATACAATGTAGTGTAAATAAGGAAATGCATGAAATATTTGGACAATAATGACAATATATCAATACAATAATTTCAATAAATCAATTCAAATATTGATATACAACAATAACTTTTCTTTTCATTTCATTCTAGTTCATACCCCTTTTTTCTGATAAAAAAACAATGTAAGCAAAGCACGACTTCAATTTCACATATAAAACTAAACAATTTTTGTTAGATAAGCTCAATTAATTGTTTTTTTTAAATGAAAATAGTTGTTAATTGTTCCTTGAGCACATGGGAGCAGAGGAGGGTTGATTTTTTCCATGACTATTCATTTTCAATTATTGTTTCATGCCAGGTTTCCAAGAAGTTTTGCTCACTTTGTAATTAACAAATTTGTGTAATTTGACCCAACTGTTAAAGGGGTCACATTTCAATTAATGACCAATAGATAACTCATATTGCATAAAATGTATAATAAGCTAAAAAAATACAAATTACTGTATTCCATTCAAGTTGTTCTATGCACATGGATTTCATCTTACGGGTACAATCAAGACTGTCCCTGATTTTATTTTATTTTTTTCGGGGGGGGGGGGGGTGTTTGTTTTATGAACTTTCTTTGGCAAAAACCCATAAACAAAAACAAGTTAAGGCATGGGCGCAAATCCATTTTCAAATGTAGGGGGGACATCACACGCAGGAACCTGACCAAACCATATTTTGCCAGCCAAAATTTTTTTAACCTGCCAAATTGCCAGCCAAACAATTTCTGACAAGCGGGGGGGGGGGGGGTCAGCCGACCAAACCATATTTGCCTAGCCAAAATGTTTTTAACCTTGCCAAATTGCCAGCCAAATCTACATTTTTTTGGCAGTGGCACATGCAAATTCGTGCGGGGGACATTTGATATTGTGTCCCCCACCTTCAAAATCTGGGGGGGGGGGGGGGTCATGTCCCCCGTCCCCCTAGGATTTGCGTCCCCGAGTTACGCAATGCGTAATGTATGTCTCACCTGCATCTGATGATCTTTGACAGAATGAATTTCAAAATTATGCTATTTCAGGCTATTATTTTATTTTTCAAGTATTGTGAATAAATCAGCATAAATAAGAATTTTTAAAATTCAGTGTAGAAGTTTTGAAGCCCCTTATCAAGCCCTATGGGATAAAACAAACAGAATCAAAGATTGCCTAGAAATAAAGGAATAGTAGCATTTTTAGTAATTTTGTATAACCAAGCCCTATCAGATGAAACAAACAGAATCAAAAATCTGCCAAAAGAAAGAGGAGAAGTAGCATTTTATTGTGATTTTGAACACACACAGACACACGGACACACACATGTAAACATGTGTTGAGCTCGTTTCATAGTCCCCTTGTGAATTTTAAATTGGGAGAGACAAAATTCAAAACTTAACCACTAGTGGACTCAAGCCTGGAATATCCGTGAACCCTACCACAAGACACACATATTATTCTATTGATCAAGTCCAAAAAAATACCAGCACACTTCGTAAATTGAAAATTATACCAAAGAAACCAGATAGTTCTTCCTCCTTTGTTGAGAAGCTAGAAAAACTCTTTCCTAAATTTACGCATATATGCATTAGCTGTGTAAATTGCACGGAGCGATGATTTGTAGGCAAAATGTGCAATTAGCAAATTTTAAATTAGGGGGTTTACTGTAAAAAGTTAGTAACGTTCGTAGCAATCAAATGATGATTTGAGTGTGAATTTCTGGTGCGCATATATAAGACCCACGCAAAATTAGAGGTCTTGATCACAGGGTTGCAGTCGAGTCCGCAATTTCCGAGTCCGAGTCCGCAGTTAAATAAAACCTTGTCATTTATTTTACATACAGACTCGACATTGAGTCCGACTCCGAGTACAAGTACACTAAAATTGGACTCGAGTCCGGACTAGACTACTAGTACTACAACACTGCTTGATCATACCTTGATCTGCTCAAACTCCTGGGCCTGGGACACCATGGAGAAGACCTCGGCCTCGTTCATCAGGGGTTTCATCAGCTCGTTGAACTTCTCGATGGTGGCGTACTTGATGTAGAAGTGGCTGGCGATGCGGCCCAGGTCCGTGGAGTGGAGGTCCCCGGTGTGCTCCACAAAGCGGATCATCTTGGCCTTGTCCAGGTTCCGCGCCGACGTGGTGATCAGGTCGTGACGGAACTTGGCCAATCCTGGGTCGTTCTGGAGAATTACACGGCAAATTGGGGAGAACGTGATAACACAAATTCCAAATTATTTTCTATGGTTATGTTGACATATCATATTTTAATGTCTGAAAATTCATTCTCATCAAAAGATTTTTTCTTCTTTTTCAAATTACTTAATTGGACGTGGTGATGAGGTCTTGACGGAACTTGGCCAATCCGGGTCATTCTGGAGAACAGAGATGGCAAATTGGAGGAAAGTCCTGATAACATTTCAAAATTCATTTTCTATGGCAGTGTGTACACACTTTTTAATATAACTGAAAATCTATTCTCAGAAAGTGGTTTTACTACTGCGTTGAATTGACTAATTCATCACAAGAATGATTTTACATCAAAATTTGCTGATGTTTTGATCTCTTATGACTACCTTTTAAACAAGAACTTCATTTCCTATCAAAATGAAAACACATGAGCTATTCCTATTTTTTTTTAACCTTAAAATAGCCTGGTGTTACTGCTTAAAGTTAGTGGATCCTTTTGTATGCATTGAACTTTTTGTGTAAATATACAAACAAACAAAATACCATTTCATAACCTCTAGCAGGGTATTGGAGTTCGAAACTAGAAACCTCCTGGCTACAAGATTACATGATAAACTCACTTTCACCAAAAGATAAGAGGTTTTGTACTCCTCATGACAACATGTACCTATAGACTTGTGGTCACTTTGACAGGTTTGACTGTACATTTAACACTTACTTGGGCATCTTTGTACATGAGGCCATATGCCATGGGGTTCAGATGCATTCTGACGTACAGATAGGTGTAGCTCAGCCAACGGACTGCCTCCTCCACGTTGCTGACGGTTCCTAGAGCAATCTGATACATTCAAGCACACACAAAAACCATTTTATATTGAATCTTATGTCCTTATACTCTTACACCAGTAATAACTCCAACAAAGGATACATGAAAATCATGAAAATCACAAAAATTTCCACTTTTATTATATATTTCCACACAAAAATATCACTCAAGATATATCTTATATCCATCCAGTAATTCAAATTTACCACTATCTACATTTGTGATTTTTGGAAAATTCTCCTACTTCCAATGTCCCTGAGTCAATTATGGATTTTACAACATGTTCCCCCATTGTGTGTGGCTGGTCACAAATTCCAGGGCTTCAACTCTGCTTGGTTGAAAAAGTAGGAGAAAATAAGGAGCAAAATTCTCCAACAAGAAGAAAAGTAGGATTCGATCCACCAAAGTGGCAGGAAAGTCGGATATTAGTGTTTGGAGAAGTTACCACATAGAAATGAAACATGCGGAATACACAGGAAAAAAATTCTAAGTTTGGCAAAAAAGCGGAAAATCTGCGGAAACAAATTTTCCTTCATAAGCAGTGGATGATGGTGATTAAAGTACTATCAGCAACAACTTGTAAAGACTTCTCAACTCCAAACAAATATTAAACCTATCGCAAAAGTTCTTATCTTGACAAAAAGTAGGCAAAAGTAGGAAAATAAGGATTTTAGGTGAAAAATAAGAAAATTAGGATCTTTACAAAAAAGTAGGAAAACTAGGACTAGTTTGAAGGCCTGCATATTCCCTTCCAACTTGTGTTTGCATTATCCATGTGATCTCAACATCTGGGGAATAAGACGATAATGGGGAAAAAAGCAGAAAAAACGATGTGCAATTCTACCTACCTCTGCATTGAGATTATCGGCCAGGCTGTTGATGAACTGGCTCTCAATGGGGTTCTGTCTCGTCATCAGTGTCAGGTAGTGGTTCAGCTTGTCGTGGCTGGTGATGATGAATCCCTCTCCAAAGCTGTCGTACTGCGGACGTCCGGCACGGCCAAATATCTGAAGCACATCCAAGATCCCGAGATCCCTGAACGACCCTTTGTTTGCATCGTAGAGTTGAGTTCCCTGGAGAAAGTATAAGAACCAATTTATCATTAAGTTCTTTCATCATGTCCTGTCACTCTGCATTACTTCAGAGTTTGCTTCAGTTTATCTTCATATTATCCACGATTGAGAGGTATTCTTTCTTCAATATGATGTTCTTTATATCAAATAATAGATTATATTTAATTGATACTTGGCTGCAATACTTCCAATAAGTCAACACAAGTAATCAAAATTTGGTGTAACATCTATTCCATTAATACACACACAAAAATCAAATAGTCTGTGCACAACTTATCACTGAAAAAGCAGAAAAGGACATCTATTCTAAATTAAGCAAATTAGATATATTTTTCTCCTGTCTTTTTTTAAATTTATTTTTGGGGATATGTTGTTTGGGAGAGTTTTCTGAAAAACAAATATTTCTGTTGCATTACTTTCTTGGTCAAACTGTTATTCTCCATGTATTGACAAGACTATTTGTGCTGGAATTGATTACAGAAATGTAGCAATGACCAAAAAAGGTGATAGCCAGAATGTGTCTTGCCCAGTTTGCGTACATAGAAACTTGCTCAAAAAACTTAACATTGGGCTCAAAAGGGTTGTTGACCCCTGCCAGTAACCTTTGAACTTTTGTGACCTTCAGCTCCCTTTGAGACATCTACCACCCAAGTTTGATCACAATTGGTCAAATGGGGGCAAAGGTATGGGCCATAAACAAAACTTGCTCAAAAAACCTAACATTGGGCTCAAAAAGGTCATTGATCCCTGCCAGTGACCTTTAACCTTTTGATGACCTTAAGCTCCCTATAAGACATCTACCACCCCAGTATGGTCACGTTTGGGCAAATGGGGGCAAAGTTATGGGCCACAAACAAAACTTGCTCAAAGTATTCTCTAACATTTACCACAGTTAAGAAAATCTGAGCTACATGATTCACCATGCTACCAGTGTCTTTGATGAGGTCTAAAAATGAAGCCCTGAAAAAATTGCATTTGAAAGTGATTATTTAGTGCTTTAAAAAAGTGAAAATCGTAAGTTGACCAGATTCACTTGCCCATTTCCTCCCATAGACTTACTGTGTGTACACCTAGGCTATTAAAACTCGCCCCGAGTTTTAATTGTTTATTCATGCATAACTTGCCATTGGCACTGTAACTTTCCAAACTTTTGTATTCCATGGTGTTTATTTGTCCATTTGAACACTACTATGTAGTTTAGATATCAATATTTGACAATTTTTTAAATTGAAGCTCCAAAATGTTAGCCTATCACTTTAACATTGGGCTCAAAAAGGTTGTTGACCTCTGCTGGTGACATTTGACCTTGTGATGGCCTTCAGCTTTCTATGAGATATGTACCACCCAAGTTTGGCTACAATTGGACAAATGGGGGCTAAGTTATTGGCCTTAAACAAAACTTGCTCAAAAAACTTAACATTAGGCTCAAAAAGGTTGTTGACCCCTGCTGGTGACCTTTGACCTTGTGATGACCTTCAGCTTTCTATGAGATATGTACCACCCAAGTTTGGTTACAATTGGGCAAATGGGGCAAAGTTATTGGCCATAAACGAAACTTGCTCAAAAAACTTAACATTGGGCTCAAAAAGATAATTGACCCCTGCCGGTGACCTTTGACCTGTGGTGACCTTCATATACTTCTAATTTGAAAGTCTGCATGACCAAGCTTCCATCCAAGTTTCATTGAAATTGGAGCATTTAGCACAGAGTTATTCAAGTTTTTGAAAACGTAACAGACGGACGGGCCGACGCCAAAGTGATCCCTTAGTCTCCCTCCACCTCGGTGGGCTCAACAAAAATTGACTGAGAGTGGTCGTGGCGCATATTTCACTAAGTCAGGTGGCACAGTCAGGGAACAAATCAAAGGTCAGGTCAAGGGTCAACCTAAGGGTCGGGTCAAAGGTCACAAAGGCATCACCTATCTTGATAACAATGACATGAGCTGGAAGATTAACCCCCCAGGCCAGGGTAGCGGTACAAACCAAGACCTTCACATGTCCAGTGGAAAAGTATTTCTCCACCACATTGCGGTCTTGCCTCAGCATGCTGGTGTTGTGGCATAGTGATAAGTAAGGGTCAAGCCAAAGGTCAGGCCAAGGGTCAACCTAAGGGTCAGGTCCAAGGTCAAGAAGGTATCACTTACCTTGATAACGACGGCATGAGCTGGAAGGTTGACACCCCAGGCCAGGGTGACAGTACACACCAAGACCTTCACGTGTCCGGCAGCGAAATATTTCTCCACTATAATGCGGTCCTGCTTCAGAATCCCGGCGTGGTAGCATAGTGACAAGTATGGGTCAAGCCAAAGGTCAATTCAAGGGTCAGGTCAAAGGTCGATAAGGTATCACCTACCTTGAAAACAATGGCATGAGCTGGAAAATCAATGCCCCAGGCCAGGGTAGCGGTACAAACCAGGACCTTCATGTGTCCGGCAGAAAAGTATTTCTCCAACAAATTGCGGTCTTGCCTCAGCATCCTGGCATAATAAGGTAGTGATAAGTAAGGGTCAAGCCAAAGGTCAGGTCAAGGGTCAATCTAAGGGTTGGATCAAAGGTCACAAAGGCATCACCTACCTTGATAACAACTGCATGAGCTGGAAGGTTGACACCCCAGGCCAGGGTGGCAGTACACACCAAGGCCTTGACATGTCCGGCAGCAAAGTATTTCTCCACCAGATTGCGGTCCTGCCTCAGCATCCCGGCATGGTGGATGGAGAACCCGTCAGGGAAGAGCTCCCTCATCTGTTTGTTGCGAGACTTGGACACCTGCGATTTGAAAAGAATTTCATTCACTATTCACTAATTCATGATTTTTGTAGTCTAATTCTCCTTATCACATATAGTTGTCTACAAAAGAACGTTGGAGTCACACTCAATTTATTGCGATTCTCTGACGAGATTTGCAGACATGTTCATATCCGATATGTCATTTGTGCATGTTGAAAGGCATGGAGTTTAAAAACCTCTGTTTTTGTCCTGATTTTGCAATTGCATTGTTTCATCTTATTTTTACACTTGGGATAAAGTCAGAGATCCATTCATGTGTGTTAACATGGAACATTTCTCATTAGCGGGGCAGAGCTAGTTCAATCACACAAAAAGAAAAAAAAGCAATACAACTAGAAACAGATTTGCTGTATTAAATCAATGCCGCTACTTTCGTTCGGAGTCAGACAGGAAGTTAAGAAGACTGGAAAAAGTCCAGGATGTTGATATATAGTATCTGCTATAGGCAAATATTGGGTATACGCAATATGGGGAATTGTTAATGTTCATGTGCTTCAAGCGGCTCCATTTTCTTTAGAGCTCCATGTTGCACTTAAAGCCAGATTAAGTTTTGATTTAATTGGTTAAAGTGGAGTCACTCGTCCCAAATAAATTGTTATGTATCAAGTTTCCCTGATTTTGTGTTAATCATATACCTAAATACAGTCTATTTTTTTTTATTAAATGTATGAATTTTTTTCATATAAAACAAATTTACCAATTCAGGAGTTATTTGCATATTATAGAAATTAAAGAGAATGGTCTACATCTTTTGTTACAATTGATGGGAAACACACAAGATCGAATGAAATTCACACGTCTGTAAATACCATAATCTATAATTCCTAGTACATTTACCAGATAAACAATCAGCAATTCTAATGTTATAGCACATCAAATCAAGATGAGTAATCCTGAGACATGGAAAATGTATTTCATGTCAGAAAATGCAGGAGCAGAAGAAGAAGAAGAAGAAGAAGAAGAAAAGAAGAAGAAGAAGAAGAAGAAGAAGAAGAAGAAGAAGAAGACGACAACGACGACCATGACAAAGAAGAAGAAAAGGAGAACAAGAACAAGAAGAAGAACAACAACAACAACAACAGGAACAAACAAACAAACAAAATAACACATACATGTAGGGCCTAAGCATGAAAAAGACAAATTTACCTGCTTCATAGCAGCTCCCAGTTCTGGACTTGATGCTGGCTGAAACATGCCAATTTCTCCTTCCCCCTTGGCCGTTTCCCGCAGATACATGGCGGTGTTGACTGTAGCATTTCTTGCATGGACAAACACCATGACCTACAACACCAGAAAGAAGCAAAGCTGACTGTTGCTAATGAATTAAAAAACATTGATTTTCTGTGGTCAACTCTTGTGCTGCAATATTCTTTGTTAACATTTACCCATATATTAATTGCTCATTAACAAGTACTTTGTCAGCAGGACAATGTCTGAAGAGATTTAGTTGACAAATTTTCAACAACTCACTTTAATCATTTACCAGATTGTCATTTTCAGAACTGAATAATTAACCTGTTGGAGACTAAGAACGAGATATCTCACCTGGGGTCAATGGATAATGCATGTTATATTGAAATCAAATCGTCTCAACTGGGTTAACCCATTGCCTACGAGATTTTGAAAATCCCATAGAGTTAACGCAGGGCACATCCGGTTCCTGTAGCCAATGGGTTAATAGATGACGTTGGATTTGAAGATTTGCGTGATGAAGTTGAGAAAGATTTACTTTACAGTGCTCACTACAAAGCACACATGAAAGCGACAGCACGAAAAAAGGGACAAGTATGGTTGATAACATTTCACTTTGTTTTCTTCATAACATGATAAAGCAGGACAAAACACTGCTTAGACAGGAAATCACAGTGCTAAATGGGAGAAATTACAACTTAAGCAGGAGAACAGATTTTGGGAAAATGGCCCTCAAACAGAAGATCTCCTACACAAAATTGGGAAAAGAAGAAGTCTTTGCAGTACTGGAAATCAAAATCTTAGCAGATGATAGTACCTGGTGGCCTCTGTCGACCAACTCCCTGACTTTCTCGTAGCAAACGAAGTCCATGTCCCTCCTCTGCTGCATGATGTTGTTGGTCTTGACACCGATGAAGGTCTGCCCCAGAGGTACGGGACGGAAACGGCCGTCGAAGAAGAAGAGGCCGATGTAGGGGTTGACGTTGAGGAATCGCGCCACATCGAGGTAGTTTGGGAGAGTGGCCGAGAGACCTACGATGCGGATCATACTCTGAGATGACTCAACCTGGGCCAAGAAATAAAACAAGTTTCATTTTATTTCAAGAGATCGATGTAGAGGTTAATGTGGAGAATTGTACCATGTTAAAGTTGTTTGGGAGAGTGGTCAAGAGACCCAAGATGAGGAACATACTCAGAGACATCTCAACCTGAGCCAAGAAACTAAGCAAATCAAGAAGTTTAAATTTTTTGTTTATAAACCCATATTCTTACAGACCCTTAAAGGCAGTGGATCTCGTTTGCAAACATCCCCGCAGACCAGGAAAAGATAACCCATGCCCTTAGGCTATTGATGAAGGACATGTCTGTGAAATCTGAGGGTAAGTGGTTACCTAGAATTTGAAAAATGTGAAAGAAAAACAATAGCCATTTAGTGTATGTTCTATGGTAGGAATTTTTCTCTCACGAGAAAAAAATTCAAATCAGAGTCTAACGGTCACTATAATTCCACTAAAACTTAGTTTCTAGCTCTTTTATTTTGCTAAAGATTCCCAGATGGCATTTCCTTCTAAATGCTATTGCATTTACACAATGTTAATTTTTAGGCATGCAAAAGAGATCCCCTGCCTTTAAACTCTGAAACAAACACATATTCTTAACTTGCCAATGCTGACACAGTTTGATATATCACAACCCTTCAATGGTGACCTGAGTTGACACTAAGGACTTTAAAGGAAAGGCATCTCTTTTTGCATGCCTAAAAATTAACATCAATACACTGCTATATAGAAGTTCTAGTGGAATTACAGTGATCGTTACACTTTCATTTACATTATCTCATAGAGACAATAGGGTCTCGGGCTACCTCCCCCCAACCCTAAATTAGTTGAATCAGTAATAGCAAAAATATTCACAAATTTTAATTTTTTGGCTGAAAGCACAGTTTGCATTGAAATTATACACAAAATCATGATTTGAAGCAATTTTTGGTCCAACATGCATGCATATCTTTGGAAACGCACAAATGGACATCGCAAATTTGGTCTCAAAGCAGCAGACTCAAAGGAAAGAGTCATGAAACGTCATGGTGAGAGCTCTTCACGTTGCTCACATATCGTGTGAAACATTGAAGCCCCCCCCCCCCTCTCCAACCTCCCCCCCCCCCCTAGTTAGGGTTAATTCACTCAACCATTTTGCCCCTACCTGTCTGAGAGTCCTGGCCACCAGACTCTCAATGACAGCTCCCCTGTCATCGTGGAGGAGATGCACCTCGTCAATGATGAGGAGTTTGACCAGCTGGGTGAGGGCGACATCACCGGTGCTCTTCCGAGTGACGACGTCCCACTTCTCCGGAGTGGTGACCAACATCTGGGACAAGAGAGAATCACAAGATTGTAAACAACAACAACAAACATTTGATTGTCCAGTTTGAAGGCATCATATAACAATGTGTTCAGTTTAAAAATCTGAGCTACATGATCCCCTTGCTACCAGTATCTCTGATACAGTCTGAGAAAGAAGCCCTTAAAAAAATTGCAGTACAAAAAACAATCATCCTGTGCTTTTAAAAACAGAAAATCATTGAGCGGCCATTCCAGTTTTCCCCCATAGACTGTTGTTGCAGAATTTTTGTCCACTGACAATTATTCATGTGTCGATTTTTATCCAAACATATTCTAGGAGTGACAGCATAACTGTCTGAAGTTTTGTGTTCTAGGGTGCTAATTTGTCCATTCAAACACTGTTCTGATATGTCAGATAGAAAAGTTTGACAATTTTTAAATGGGGCTTCCACAATGTTATATACTGTCTTTAACCCTAATCAGTCTGGGTCTTTTTTTGGCTATGGCTATATCTGGGGGGGGGTGGGGGGGGGCTGATTCCCGCCCCCCTCCCCCCCCAAAGATCTCAGCCGCGACCGCTGATGGTTTTCGCACGAAGAATCGCACAGCACGTCGCCCATGACGTAATCAACAAGACTGTATAGTTAACAAGTTGGAATGAATTTAATATTAATCATGTTAATTTATGCATAAAATCATCATTAAGCTCTAAATCACTAATTAAAGCTCCAAAAATACTAATTTTTCGGTCATGACACTCTTTTTAGTGTTCTTAGCAAATGCACTTGAAAAAAAATCCGGAATTAAAATTGATTTCCTATGTATTTTATTGTCTTTTAAATTTCCTAGGTATTTGGTCTCAAAAGAAGCGCAAGACTTGAGAGAAACAAGTCATGAAAATGCCGCGGTAACTGCTTTGTGCGTTGGCGACATATTGCGTGAAACGTCTAGGTGGCGGATTCCACCCCCCCCCCCCAGCCTTTTTAGGGTTAAATGGTAGGATGGGTTGGATGTGGCCTTCCAAAGGCTGCTCTTCACTTGCAGAAGTTGTGAGCTTATATTTAATTTTAACATGTATATAGTGCTTAATAACATAACTGTTAACAGCTATAAAAATGGAGACAGTTGGCAGGTCTCTTGGTATGAGAAATGAACATCAGATACTTGAAGTCTTCACAAAGGTTTTACTCATCAATTAGTTCCAAGCAACTGGGTCCAACAAGCCACACAAATCTAATTTGAAATCATCTTGGCAACCACCAACATGACCTAATTGGTCAGTAGTACAGGATAGCTTTGAATAACTCTTGACATGCCAAAGTTGCAAAATGCGCAACAAAATACATACACTGTCCATAGAGCTGTAATTCCCATTGCAAATTAAGAGTTAGATATACTTTTGAAGAGAAGAATGTTCCTGTTATGTTCTTGTATCATTTTTCTCACCTGTGTCTTCATGATTTCATTCTTCGTCAGCTGCATGTCTCCTGTCAGTTCTTTGACTGTAAGACCAAGAGGAGCCAGACGTGCTCCAAAGTTACGCACCATCTCCGCTGCCAGAGCCTTCATGGGGGCTACATACACAATCTGAAATAAAACAGAATAAGAAGAATATTATAATCAATAACAATGATAGTAGTAGTAGTAGTAACAGCAGTAGTAGTAGTAGTAGTAGTTAGTAGTAGTAGCAGTGGTAGAAGTAGTAATAGTAGTAGTAGTAGTAGTAGTAGTAGTAATAGTAGTAGAAGTTACTGTAGTAGTTAGTAGTAGTTGTAGTACAGTAAGAAGAAGAAAAAAAGAGGAAGAAGAAGAAGAAGGAGAAGGAGACAAAAAGAAGAAAAGGAGGAGGAAGAAGAAGGACAAGAAGAACAAAAAATATTTATTCTTGTATAGCTCATATCAATATATTTCTAAGTCCATACATACGTGCTTGGACACATGCAAGCATAAATCAGAAGCAAAGTAAAAAACATGCTTGTAATAAACACTACGTCGAGTTTTACTGCTTTGCATGCCACACTAATTTGTAGCAAAACAAGATGTTGATCATTATCTTTGATTTGCAAAATTTCAGCCGTAACAGAGATGCTACTAACAAACTAAGTTTTATTGGCCACTATATGAAGGTGGTCACAGGTTTCCCCATACCTTGAACTCATCTTTCTTGATGACTCCTTGCTGGATGTGTTTCTTAACTTCCTGTATGATAGCCAGCATAGCGATGTTGGTTTTACCGGC
This sequence comes from Eucidaris tribuloides, assembly GCA_001188425.1. Taxonomy (NCBI): domain Eukaryota; kingdom Metazoa; phylum Echinodermata; class Echinoidea; order Cidaroida; family Cidaridae; genus Eucidaris; species Eucidaris tribuloides. The sequence continues at coordinate 20,484 of JZLH01S0211140.1, forward strand.
CCCGGTAGGGGCACAGATCAGAAGGTTCTCGTTGGTGTTGTAGGCCGTCTCGTAGACCACTGACTGTATTCTGTTTAGGGATTTCATTCCCTTGAAGGCAATGCGACCGACCTGTCAGAAATGATAGGGTTAGCTGAGTATGAAAAGTAATCACTGCACAGCATGTTCTTTAAGAAAATATAACAGCATAAATAAATATAAATCAAAATCTTCACCTCTCACAAAAGCCTTGGGACTGAAAAGTCAGGTTTGTAAACATACGTGCAGATAAAATTTAAACAGAATACACTGATGTTACATCGCTCACTAAATTTGAATTTCATTCTGACTGCCAGACTTGATTCGTGTATCTTAGTGAAAACTAAATACCTGCTGATCACATCTTATAAGGTCAGAAAATCACACACAGAGCAGTTTGAAGTTTGTCAAGCAATCTTTGCTGTGGTTGGACTCTATCAATTTTAAATTTGGTAGGGGTGAAAGCTACATCCAATGTCTGAAACCTAGACTACTATTACAAAATACAATTTGAGCAATGGCCCAATTTCAAATGATTTATTGTTTCGTTCAAAAACTTTACAAAGTATGAATACCAAAATTTTGAACACTGTACCTTCTCATACCTTTCTTTCGTTGGATCAAATCTGTGCAAAAATGGTTTGATGTGCTAATCAGAAACACAGCCTTCAAGTCTGCAGATTCATCCTAAACAGAATCAGAGGTCTTAAAATCTAGACTTAACCTAATCTCGCTTTCATGGCAGGAGTATTTATACTTACTTCATCCAGCTGGGAGATTGGAACCAAATTGCGACCCACGTTTACAGGGGCTGAATCCGAGGGCGGTATGATGACCTGCTCGTAAATTTTGGTAGCTGTCTTTTGAAAGCCTGTTGGTAACATCATCTGAAATGGAAAAGAGAAAACAAAATTGAAATACAGTTATACAGTCATACAGTTAATGCACACTGAACAGCTGCAAAGATACAGTAAACTTGATATTTTACTCAACTTTGTTAATCAGAAAACTAATCACTTCCAACTAATCTATGCATTTCCTATTCTCATTATTTTATTTGGCAAAGAACATAGAAAGGAATAGCGAGGAAATTGTTCAAGTAATGCAAAAATATTCTACTTTACACATAAGATATCATGACTCTACTTCCAGGGCAAGTTATAGCTAGTGTTGAAAATTGTTCAGGATGAAGACATTGCTCATTATACCTAATTTGTACTCATCAGTGTCATATCTGATCAATATATCTTCTCTAGTACTATCATCAGCATCTAGCAAAACATGCTTTTCCTATCTGCAATGCCAACCACTCACAATGATCATATTTATTCCATTTTTCAAGAAAGTATAGCTAATGCACTACAGTTTATTATGTTTTTAATTTTAACATTCACATGCATGATATACCCCTTTGAAAAATATCTGAAAGGCAGCCAGGGGTGTGGGAGCTATGTGTAACACTGTAATTGTGTGAAAATGATTGGAAATTATTTGATTTACTGTTTAGATATGAAATATACAAAAAATCTAAAATCATATTTAAATCTGAGGAATATCATGCCTGCATTCAACAAATTGGTTGGAGAGAAGTTTCCTTCTCTAGATGCTTTCTTAAAGGCAGGGGATCCCTTTTTCTTTCTGAATACAATAAGTAGGACACACGAATGTAATTTGCCAAAGTCAAAAATAATGTAATTGAAAAGGGTTGAATAGTAAGGTGTATCATCGTATCATCAATGTACAGTATAAAACGTAATAAACCGTTGAATTCTAAACACTGCACTTATTTTCAGTTATTACCACTCACAAATGTTGTCAAGCTTTAACCCATTCACCACGAGATTAAAAAATCCCCATAGACTTTGTACAGGGGCAACCCGGTTCCCGTAGGCAACCGGTTAATTAAGCTTTGCGGGATTTCCCTTTTTTAAAAAAAATCAATGGAATCTTAAAGGCAGTGGATCTCTTTTGCACGCCTAAAATTCAACATTTTGCTAAAGCACTGGTATATAGAAGAATATCTCATTTAAAAACCTTTAGAAAAGTGTAGGAGCTAGAAATGCTGTTTTAGTGGAATTATAGTAAACGTTTGACTTGGATTTGTTTTTTGGCATACAATTCCACAAATTTTACAAGTGGTACTAGTCTATTTTTAGACAGTGCATGTAGGTCCCATGGTCTTTTTTACCGTAAGGTGTAATATACTTGTACACGCAGATGACCTTGCAATCCTTTCACTCAGTCTGATGCATTCCAGCACAACATCTGATACATGTATTACTGGTATTACGTAAGTACTGTAATCAGCCTCAGCTGATATACCCACAGACCTACTGTAGGTCCATGAAAGTATAGTGAGATTTGGAACAGTGTGCCTAGAACATACACCACACAACTATTGGTTTCTTGTGCATTTTTTAAAATCTAGTTGATTTCTGATCTTCAGATTTCACAGGCAGGTACATGTACTTTTGAAATATCATAAGGGCATGAATAATGTTTTGCTGTATTATGGGAGGGTTGCAAATGAGATTCCCTACCTTTAAAGTACATAAATATTAATGTTGACGAACCCCTATGCTGGAGTGAAAATCATGGCATATCATATATTGCATTCATCAACATGAATATTGCACTCATCTTCGATTTGTAAAATACTCATGCTATTCGAATGCAATATATGATATACCACTCAAGTGTATTTATATAATATTGGATGCACTTGAGTGGTATATCATATATATTGCATTCAGAATTCATGCATTCAACTTGTGCAATATTCATGTTGATGAATGCAATATATACGATATACCACAAAAGAAATCCAATATTATCATATACACAAATTTGAGGAGATGTGCAGGAATCCATTGTAATTTTTGCAACATTATTATCGATAAATGCATGTAAAGCTCTGTATCGGCATTTCACACTCACGCACTTAATCCCTCTCTTGACGCACAAACTTCATATCGTTGTTTATCGTGCAAACATACAGTATCGCATATTCCATCGCACACTTCATCGCATAAACTTAATGCGCACCATTATTGAAAGCTCACGCTAATGCAAACAGAGACTGCACAAAATATGGCATAATGTTGCATGGCAAATTAGCACAGTAGCCTATGGGAAATTTGATCTTGCATTCAATATGGTTATTATTGCACATGGAAATGAAGGGGACAAAAATATGAGTTTTTTATGCCCCGCTACCTTGGTGCCAGCTATGAAGGAAGACGACATCTGAGCCTCGGCCAGCGAATCGTAAACATTGGGATAGTGCTCTTTTGGGGCTCCGCTCACTCTCTCTAATCCCAGCGATGATGTGAAGAGGGGAGTCTTTTTGGCGTTCTTCAAGGCTTTTTCCCTTCATTTCAAATCAAAGGCATCAATATGTGATATTATGCAAAGTCTGATAGTGATGAAAGTTGACACGTTTGCCCATAAAGTGATATCTGACTGTAGCTTGAACCACTTTGGCCAGCATAATAACATTTGATTGGATATTATATGATTTGATATTTATTTTGGTTTGCACATGCATATAATTTCATACATTTCACACATTTCACACATTTATATCCACAAACCTTTTTGCAGTTTTGACATTTATAAATTGGTTCATATCTTATCAGGGTGTTTTCTCGAGTTGTGAACACGCATTTTATTGAAATAACCATTGCAAGAGATTTAAATTAATAAAGAATAATTTCCCCCCAAACCAGATTTTGAGATTGAACATTTTAACTTTCTCCAAGAAGAGGGCAATGATAATGATGATGAAGAAAGGAAGAAGAGAAAGAAGAACAAGAACGAGATAGAGAACAAGAAGAGGAGGTGGAGATTGATGAGGAATGGTAGTGTAAGAAGATGCAGTGACGGAAGAGACAATAGCTGATGATTATTTGCCAAAATAATAATAAATTGATCTTCATGAATTGTCTATTGTTTATCAGTACACCTGGTCAAGTCACAACTAGTGCACAGTACAGCACACCTTTTACCACCATGTTGGACAATGATGACTGTAACTCTAATGTTGATAATGATGATGCACAATTCAAACATAAGAATCATAACAGTTTCAAATTATATAGCACCTGATATGAAATACATCATCTCTAAGTGCTGTACACTATGATTACCCCGGTCATCAGATACTTGTAATCTATCAGACACCTGTCCACTCCGAAAGAAAATCAGTCAAGAATTGGCAGCCACAATAGGCACACTCATTCCATTCCTACCAGCTACCCGTTCATACAACTGGACAAAACAGAATAGTTGATATAAACCTACCTCTGCATTTTCAGATACTGAGGATCAAATTGTACTTCAGTTGCATCTTCCCCACCTCCCATCTTGGCTTCTCGTTTGGCCAACTTCTTCTCTTCCTT
>JZLH01S0211229.1:9125-21742 GCA_001188425.1 Eucidaris tribuloides
CCTTAGTACGATTTTAGAGTACTGAAGGTTGGCATCTCTGAGGGTAGGAATTAATTTATATTTTTTAAGGGCGATTTTTATTACAGCCTTGGGGCTATTTTTGAATTTTGGGGGCTATTTTTCCACCACTGGGGCTACTTTTTCATTGCACATCAGAATTTGAAGAATGCAATGAAAGATTGCTGATGTTTTAGCCAGTGCTTCATCCATAAAAGCAGCCATTTCATTCATTTTTGTTTCAATATGCCGTAATGAAAAAAAATGTGAAATTTTTCATAGCAAATCTTGGGGCGATTCTGAAGGAAATGGTCGCCCCAAAGAATTGGGTTTGGGGGATTTTAGGGGGCGATTTGGGCTTTGCCAAGGGCTAAATCGCCCATCGCCCTGGGTTATTTCCTACGCTGAAGTCAACCGTATTTTTGGTACCCATTTCTGCTGTGCAGATACTGACTTACTCCTGTGAGTAGCAAAAGCCTGTATTCTCAATTTATTTTCAGTTCATATTCAGGCTCATTTCAGTACAAAATTGCTCGTTCTAGGTGACATCCAGGCTTTGTCATAAATTGTAACTAACACCCAATGCATTTAAATACCATTACTGAATGACGTTTTGATCAAATTTTAATGAAGATTCATTTATTAATGTAGTTATGAATATACTGCACCCCCCCCCCCCTAAAAAAAAAAAAATACATAATTAGGGTTTTGTGAAATTATTGATATTTATTGATTATGTCTAGTAAGTATGTTTTACTGTGTACTCTTGTTGTGTAAATGGAGTAAAAAATATTCCATTGAGTCATGAAATGTCTCATATATTATCTGTGTCAGTATTCATAATTTGCAAACTTATTTAGGCCTTACCAGCCAAACTATCACACCTTTTCCATCCTTCTGTTTTTATCTTCTCTCTATCTCTTGTCTACAGTACGACGGTATTCTGCTTCCTGGGAAATAAACTCATCCAGCGTGAACAGATGACTCAGTTACCGGATTATAGCCTTTTATATATCAGTCTCCAGCTCCAAAACAAATTCTTCTCCACAAACTGTTGATTCTCCCACTTTCATGCCATGTATCGTAATGTATAAATAAACTACATACATAGACCACACAGCCAACTCTTCAACTTGGTTGTTATTTTTCTGCAGTTTATTGTTTTCGTGAATGAGGAAGGTGTGTAGGTGTAGTGTTGTTACCCTATCAGTTTTAACTGCCCTACTTTGGCAAAAGGGAGCAAGTCACAAAATTATGTTAATGAGAAATTTGAATCTGTCATTAACGTTGGCTTCAATGTAATATCACAACACTTTTACTGAATGATCTGTAAACTAAACAGAATAAGTATTTCTTTCCCAAATTTTGCCTGGTGGTACAGCATGCTGAGGATGTTAAAAAAATTATACAGATAACTCAAATTTGATGATTTGACATTTGTTTTCTTCTGTCAAAGAAAGGCAGTATTCTTTTCTCCTTTTACGAGTGGAGTGAGTGGTGTAAGTTTGCATAAAACAGCAAGAAACAAAGTAGCAATTTTGCAACAGGTTTGTTTGAAACTGGGTGCTGTTACTGCTGTGCAGTAGTCAGTTTGTCAAAAAGAAAAGAAGAGAGATATTTTTGGTAGCTTTGGTCCCGATCTCTCTGGATGAGCCGCGACGTCAAAGCAACGTTCCCATCAAATTAATTCATGAAACAATGAATTGTTTGTTTTTGTTCTCTGCGACTGATCAGTCGGCGTTGTGGCCACATCGTCTCCAGTGAGATCGGACCTTTTCCAAACCTTTTGTGAAAGAATATTGGCAATCATTTAATTGGACTGGGTGTATATTACAAAGGGGGGCAAACAGTGACAAAATGAGGTTGGCCAGCATATTGTATGGGCCGCAAAATGTTTTGTACATCATGGTATTGGTCATTTAAAAATTCTACCATGCCCAGATGTGGCCATCGTCACTGACAAAGTTAATTCTTATAACATTTTTACTTCTGTTGAAGTGTGTGTGTGTGTCTGTGTGTGTGTCTGTGTCTGTGTATGTGTCTGTGTGTGTGTCTGTATCTGTGTCTGTGCGTGTGTGTCTGTGTGTGTGCGTGCGTGCGTGCGTGCGTGCGTGCGTGCGTGCGTGCGTAGTCCCTCCCAAACGAAGACGTACGTTTGACACTCCACATTCAGACCGGGGATGTTCTGTGATTTCCTACTTAGTAAAAACGACTGCAAGTTTGATAAGGGATCGTGTGAGGGCATCATTATTCTGTTAAGTACTGTGCCTAAAAATCGTCCCTAATTGCATGTTAAACATCACACACAATTTTACACTTGTGGACGTCCCCAATGGTGATTGAGTGCATCAATTGGCAGTCAATTATCATGTGTGTATGTCCTCATTTGCATGTCTGTAATCAATTAAAAATTATGTCCCCATTTGGGAGGGATGACAACTTAGTATGTGTGTGTTTGTAAGCACCTGCAAAACAGGGACATAAACCCAACATCCTACATTCAGGTTGTGGACATATACAAAACCAGGGCATTTTTTTTTTTTTTGGGGGGGGGATGCATACATGCAAGTGTGTATGTTCGGGGGGACAGGGTTTGACTGATGAGTGCATACATTGGGGGGGGGGGGTCTGTATTGGTTAGGATATCTCTGATGGGAATGAATGAGAAGTTCACAAAGACTCAACTCATGAATTATTTAAACAACCTGGTATTTCCAACATTTAAAAAAAAAAAGTTTTCAATACTTGGCAGCCCCTTGGGAAAATTCTCTGTGTATATTTTCATTCAGGAAATTTATGTTGGTATATTCATCTTGCATACTCGCACAAATTTGCATGCTCATTGTCTCTGAGGTGGTGGTGATGGTGGTGATGGATGACGATTGATGCGATAAGATTATGATGGATGACAATCGATGTGATAAGATGTTATGATTTTTGACGATTGATGATGATGATGACTGATGTTCATTATGATTGATGTTGACTGTGATGATATGATGATTAATGATTGGTATGTACACATCTTGCATACACAAATTTGCATTTTCATTGTCTCTTGAGGTGGTGGTGATGGATGACAATCGATGTGATAAGATGTTATGATTTTTGATGATTGATGATATGATGATTGATGTTGGTTATGATGATATGATGATTAAAGGAAGACGTAGCTGGCAACTAACAGGAATATAAGTCCAGAAAAAAATGACATTGTGAGTATAGTGAGAATTATGGTACACGGTAATAAAGCCTAAATAAGGGGTACTGTGTGACCCTATCATTTAGTAAATTTCTGTAAATTTTTACCTCTGTGCGAAATTTCTCCACAGAAGAATATCGCCGAAACAGGTACAGGGGGAGGAACTCTGGAGTTTATTGAATAAAAAAGTGCATAAATTAATACTGTGCAATTAACTCGAGTCGGGCAGCATGCATTGGTAACGTCTGGTCAGCTCAAGGCCAGCACATGTGACGAGCAATCTGATTGGTTGGCAAAAACTGACAGTTATCCCCTAAGTCTTTCTTAACTTTTTCCTGTTAGATGCTGGCTACATCTTCCTTTAATGATTGATGATGAAGATGATGATGATGATGATAACAATGTATGAGTGTGTATCTGTTCATCCATCCACAGGCACATATACAAATATTCACAAAAACTTCCAAATGCTATTTCCGCTGACAAACTGATAAACACCTTGCTCTGCAGCAAAAAATTTACAAGAATCACTCTTATTGTTTTATCGATTTACAAATGATGTTTTAATTGTAGCACTGATATTTACAGGCAACATTCATCGTAAAATAGATACAGCATTTATTTTAATGGCAACTATCTCCAACACACCATCCCAAAATGGAATAACTTTATTCCATCAATGGATAGAAATTCACCTAACGGTTTGTGACAAGTTCTCACACACATAAAAAAACATTGTGGATGAGTCTACCAAAAAGTAGCAAATCAGAAATCATTGGTGGCATACTTGTGTATACAGGAACTTATAGAAACTTCATCTCCAAATAATATGTGAGGTAATAATGGAAATGAACAGGTCTGGTTACAGACTCGGTGAGTTTTTGAAAATTACAGATGGAGAGAGCTTAAAATTTATTCACACTGACAATTTTGCAATGAAAATTCTTCAGTCCATGAGAGTTTGGAGGATTCCATATTTGACACACAGGGAGGGGGGGGGGGGTAATTGGATCCATTCCAAAATTATCTCTGCTCTTGTAAATCCTTTTTTTAGTGCAATCAGTGTTTGATTAAGATTCTCCTATTAAAATGCCATTTTATCTGCCACGCATTTTGTTTTTAGAGATAAGCAGAAAAAGTTTATATTTTTTTCACATACAGCAGGGAATTTATTCTTTCAGCTTCGCGTATAAGCCTGATACATTTTGAAAGGAAATTTAACAACAGCAAATTTCCAGCGTTCAGTGTTCTCATATCTTCTTTTCTTTAGAAAGAATTGCCATTTGTGACATATTTGTCTTTATCTCAGACTTGTTATGTTTTGTATATTGCAGTGGCTGTATCAGTAAAACAGGACTATTAGCAAGACAACTAGCAACTAGGTCAGAATTTAGCCTATCCATTGTGACTCACTATGTGACACTGAAATCTTTGCTGTAATAAATATCTGTTAATGATTTAATGAATGAACCTTACAATCACACAGTACATGTACACTGTTCTATTTACAATAATACAGTTTTATATATACAAAAGATTCACATATTTCAAATACATGTAGTTTAAAAATTTTACAAAGCCAAGAATATAAAAATAGGAAGGATGGACGGTAAAGATATGAGGTATGACATAATCTGGTCCATCACCAGTAGTACAAAAATGGAATGATATTGAGACATGTAAACATGATTTGCAATGGACGAAAACTGTAGCAACACAATTTCAAGATACTATTAAATTCAGTTAACAACTGATTCTTACTTTTTACTATTCCAAAAGTTTTTCTCAAATGATTTTTGTTCCCAGAAACAAACTTTCCTCGACCCTTCACAACTAATAAACAGATTATACAATGCATCATTACCAACCTACACAGACCTTAACATTGCAACAACAAAAATCCAAATTGGAAACCACAACACTCTGCATTTCAAACAGAAGTTGAATTTTTTTGCATGATTGATTTTGCACCATATCTGACTTGCCCTTGTGTTACTGGAAAACATTTTGATACACATTTACTAATAAACTTTAGCTACTTCTTCGATATTCTTTCTTAGCAACATATTTCACAAACAATACTAAGCTGCATGAATGTTAACTATCAATGCAGACGGATGCACACTACATTGTGGAGCCAACATTCCAAGTTCGTATTCTACTGTCTGAATTTGATGAACAAGTAACGACTTCTAAGACTAAGATTTCACAAAAATGCCTTAATCATGGAATGGGAGGGGGAGGGGGACTTAAAACAAGAAGGTGGAATGCATTATTTCCAAAACTATTTATCACTACACCCATTTAATAACAATGGACAATACTATGAATACACTGGCATACATGTATCTTTGATTCAGGAATCAACTTGATAAAACATATTGTTAGGTATTCAACAAACACCCTGTAATCTACATAAATTTGTCACATACATGCCCCATTCCAAAATGAACAAATGTGGATTTAGATTTTTTTTTTTGGGGGGGGGGAGGGGAGGGGGATCCATAGTTTACACTTACATTTGCATATAATCTTGCATTTATGTAGATAAAATATTACTGACTATACTTCCCCAACCTAACAATACTAGCATAAATAAGACACTTATTTCAAGTATAGATTATCATAATTGATTTATTTTGTGTTCTTGTGTATAGAATGCTACAAATATTCTCAATATATTGCATAACATACACTGTACAAATTATGATACAATCGCAACACAAAAATATTATATCTGTATACCAAAAGCCAGCTGGGTATTCTGTAAGCACCACAAGGTATATTGGATAAAATACGATAGTATGAATACAACAATGGACGTGATTGGTGGACAGAGACGACAGATTGCATTATTCTAATACTTTAGCCAATGAGCCAACGGCTTTCTTGGAGCCCGGTGACGTCCCTAGGTAGGCATGGCATGTGATTTTCATGTGGGCACGGCTGACTTCATTAATGTTCTTTAGTTGGCCCAGGTCCATGCGGCTCCAGTCTTGCTTTGTGCGGTTGGAGTCGTACTTCATGCGGTCTGATGCGTTGCTGCTGTACTTGACGTGGAGATCCTCTCTATAAGAGTAAAAGGAATGGTGATAAAAAAATACATAATTAGCAATAATAAAAAGTACATGATATTACCATTGCTACTACTACTACTACTACCTTATACAACTACTGCTATTACTACTACTACTACTACTACTACTACTACTACTACTACTAACTACTACATTAGTAGACTCGTTTATAAAGAAAATACTTCAAAATCCCACTATAACAAACACGTTTTCATACCTTCCCATCTGGAAACCTAAAAAATAGGGACTAAATGGGGACGAAAGTTTGAAATATATGGATATCCTATACATTACTATACACAAATATTTGCAAACTAGGGACACAATCTGACACATAAGTCAAAGTGTTTTTTCTTTGGCCAAAAAAAAATGATTCTCGTCAAAATTGATGACTTTTTTTTGCTTTTTGCTTCACTATTTGGTGATGGGTTGCTTTGTTTTAGGACGAGGACCAGGTTTCCATTTGACCTGAAGACCTTTTTTTGCTGTCGCATCAACTTGCATGATAGAACACTGCTTTGAAAAATCTTGGGTCACCTATGGTTGGATAAATGTGGTCGGACTGCAGTGTTGTGCCGAGGCCGGCCTCAAGGCCAATTTTTTTAGTGTTTGGCCTTGGCCTCGATCTGAGTCCAGTGTACAAACCCTATGGGAAAGTAAAGTTTTTGGGTAACCTTGGCACAACACTGTCTGACTTTAGCACCCTTTAGGCAGGATGCACAATAAAACAGACACCCATCCCACTCACCTTAATTTCGGCACATCTGCCCAGTTCAGTTGTTTCTCGTTTGCCATATCGGGCCGCTGGAACTTGACAACGGGCCACTTGGGTAGCCGCGTGCTTCCCTTCTGCTTGCCCTTGCTGCCCCTAGTTAGTGTTGGACTGTGGTTGAGGGGATAAACAAGATGTTGAATTTAATGTCAATGTATATGCCATTTGAATGTCTTCAAAAATCACATTTACTACTACTACTACTACTACTAGTACTAACTACTTTCAAGGTAAATGACATGATTGGGGGTAGTCATCAACTTGGGCTGAAACTATACTAGAATCAAGTAAACTAAACAACGATTCTGCTGTGAAAATCTTATAGTCAAACATTGACTCATTCTAAAATAACTAATGTCAATGTCCCTCGTGGCAGGCAAACCTGTTGTGTAGCTCTCTATGGCTTATATATCTATCGTGCCCCGATAGAGTTAAAATTCTTGTATGTTCATGCTTGATTCCCCGTAAGTAAACAAATTAGAAACAAATCCTTCCAGCTGGCAGATCTACTCCAGCTGGTGTACAGTTAGTATATATTTCAACTGATTTGGTTCTCGAGGCATTTTCAAGTGTTCCCAATCATCTCACTAACCTTTAAGCACATTATACTTGTTTCGTTTTGCTTGGTATTATTTGTATTTTTGTGTGTGTGTTCATTTTTTTATTTTTATTCATTAATTTTTTTTCCTTGGGGGGGGGGGGCATTATATCTTCATTATCATTTAATGAAATCATTTAATCAAACTACATACAAATGTCAAAATGCCACGATGTACTTCTATAACTACAATCAAATTGTGTTACAAATACTAGTCAATGCACCTGTATGAGGCCAATTTATGAAACACACACATATTGGTGTGGATCATGGGACATGCATATTGGTACATATCGTCAGAGTTTACAAGGATTTAGATAATTTATATAATTTGGAATATATTGTGACTGGGTCTTCTGTGTATACTTACACTGGATGGTCCTCTCTGGGTGATCTTGGTGTCGAGACAGGAACTTCATCTAAATTTCTGTAAATGAATAAATATATTTATAATTATATCCTAGATCAAAAAATATCCTTGTAGTGATTGGCCAAGGTTGGCTCACGTGACATAAAATAGTTTCACCACCAACCGAGCTCTGCCAAAAGATAGATATCCCAGAATCGTGACGTCACGATATCGGTATAATTTCTGCTATACCGATATCGTGACGTCACAAGCCACTGCCCAACGTATGCGACGCCAAGCACTGTGTAGATTCTCCGCAGCTAGTGCGTGCGACATGTACTGATGTGTATACATGCACCGTGGTGCGACGTTCACGCAGCGCAGATCGCAACGCTGCAATGTGCCCAAATTTAAAAGTAGGCTAACTGATGATGAATGCACCGCTGCAGTTGCTTTCATATTTTAATCAGACTTACTCTGCTTCAAATCATCACTTTTAACTTCCGCGTATTTTAATTTTTGATTCAAGCGCATATAAATCAAATATACCATGCCACTTTTTTTCGAGGCACCAGCTGGAAATTATGGATTCTCTTCGCAGTGACCGGCCCCATATAGCCCATCTATTTTCTTCGCGGGCTAGCGCCCCCCCCTCCAAATAGCCTGCTATGCCAGCTCACCTCAGAATCCATAATTTCCACTGGAGCCTCTCAGCTGCATGCGCATAATTTGGTTAATAATGATAAAATACTGTAAGTACATAGATATGTTATGAATAAATGAACAAGTAAGTCAATTAGTAAATCATAAATAAAAAGAATATATGTTTATACATATGTTCATCTAAATATGTTTATGTTTATATAATTCCATTGAATAACTTTTTGAAAGCAAGTATATGTCTTGTATGCACATTTAAAACTTGACATCTCCCCAAAATATCTTTTAGAACCAATGAAGTTAAATTAGCATATTCTGAAGAAAAAAAAATAGAACCAGTGCTAAATTGTACAGAGTCAGAGTGTGAGCCTTGAAACCTCCACCCCACTAAAAATAAAGTGTGATAAGATTTTACAACAAATAGTACTGTACACAAGAAAATAGGCCTGAACCAGGCAGACAGTTTTTTGTCCAGAATGAACATGGAAATGAGACATTCTGGAAACGCATTTCATCAACTGCGCCTTTTAGCATTTGTAGGCACAAGGCTCGACACTAGCACTTGCCTGCTTGCCTGGGGCAAGTCAATTTTGTTTCTGGGCAAGTGAAATGGAAATTGATTTTACCTGCCCAAATGGGCGAGTAAAGATTTTCTACTTTAAAATCAAGAGGAGTATTAAAGACTTGTGTTTTTCAATTCACTTAAATTGGGTGTAAACATTTTCAACCAGGTAGTATATGTAAGGTGACACAATTAACAAGCATTTTATTCACTTGGGTAAATAAAAGTTTTGTTTGGGCAACTAGATGAATGAAAGTTTGCTTGCCCAATCAGGCACCCAGCCAAAAAAAGTTATTGTGGAGCCCTGGTAAGGATTTAACTCTATGGTTGACTTACACATCCATGCTATGCGAAACCTCAGGATCCACTATTCCAATCGCAGTTTTTCTCGTGATGTACCCGTGGCGGACATGTTCCGGCTGAAATTGAGAAGTGAAGAAAGGCAGGTTAGGACCAGTCTCTTGACTAGAAATGAATTGGTGAATTCAAACAGAGTCCAACTCCAAGGAGTACATTGCAGGAAATCAATTGCATATCAAAACTTAGCCCCCCTGAAATTGTGAAAATGCAGAATATAGCGGTTTTTCGTAGTGTACTTAATGAAATTTAGGTCTGTGACATTTTTAACCCCCCCCCCCATAAAGATTTTATCCTGGAGCCAACCCTGGTTTGCCCAACAAGATCTTGCAACAGTCTGCCTGAATACCTTCTGATTCCCATATACCTACCCCATTCAATTTTGGTTCGGTGAAGTACTCAGGTACAAAAGGCAGAGTCTACTATGAGAGACAATTTCAGATATCATAATCCAGTAACTGTTAGTAACACATCAGTTACACATAAAATCTACCAGAAAATTGACAGTGTTTTATCCCAGGCTGGCCTCAAGGCCAATTTCTGGTGGTCTCGGTCCTGGCCTCGGTCCAAGTGACCTGTACATACCCAATGGAAAGTTTATGTTTTGGGGTGGTCTTGGTCTCGGTCTCGGTCCGAGTCACCTGTACAAACCCTATGGAAAGGTTGTGTTTTGGGGTGGCCTTGGACTTGGTCTCGAAACCTGTGGTCTCCGATACAACACTGAAAATTTACGCCTGCTTGTGAATTTGGGGAGCAATTTTTTAAAATGTAGTGGGATAAAGTGCCCAACCCTCTATTTCCTACACTGCAAACAATAAAGGTCACAATATTGTAATATTTCCAGAAATATCATAGCAGGCCTACATTCTATTTTACTCACATAATCAAGAAGAAAGCTGACTGTGTAGGTATTGTGATAGGGTTCCAGGCTCGTCCAGATGAAAGGACTGTATTCTTTGCTGTGAAACAAGAAAAAACAAAACAAGAAGAGCCATACATAAAACAGCTGATTTGATGCATATTTTCAAAACAAATGGATCAGAAGAAAAAGGGTTATTTTTATGTATTTTGAAATTGTCATATATTATCACGGTTACGTTCCTTAGAATAATAACAAATACATGAATAAATAAATAAATGTAATCATGATATCTGCCATCCCATACTCCTACTACCTGTGGGAATTCCTGAAGCACATTTAGTTATTGATTCAATGATTTACACCGTATTAAATAATGAATATTTCATTTCATTTCATATAAAATGTATCCTTGAATTTATTTTCATGTCATCCATGTTAAACCAGTTTTTTTCCTGCAATATGTGAAATAAAATCAAACGTGTTTTAACACAACCTAAAGCCTTTTTTTCATACATTGAAATCTGTCTACAGTAACCACTCAATGTGGAAAAAAGTGACCTTTATAGACAGGTGGCTGCTATAGACATATTTTTTAACATATAATTTGTTTCCAGAGAAATCTTTCCAGTAGCCACTTTAGGTACATGTAGGTGCTGAAGAGAGGTGGCCATTAACTCTTAATGTGCCAAAGTCACAGATCTGCACCAAATAATACACATTAACTCCACTGAGGTTTAAATTCTCAGGCATGTTAAGAGTTTATGCAGATTTGACTGTATTTGCATGAAGGTGGACTAAACGGGTGGGGAGAATAAGGTACATACTATTCTGGCTTGTTTATTCTCTTCTTCTCCACATCCAGGCTATCTCTTAATCTGTTGAACTCGGCAGCTATGAACGCCTTGTTTCTGTTGTCTCGTGGACTGCTCTGATTTGACTCCACATCTGAAAAACAGAGAAATATGAGCGGAATAATGACACATCAAGATTAAGACAAAAGAAAAACTTGCCTGAAGGCTTAAAAATACTTTACTGGAACCAATTTTTTTTTAAGAATATGTTTGGCTTGCGACAAAAACATCTGCTTGGAGAGTTCAACTAACTCTAATTCCTAAAATACTTGCTGCAACAATAAATAAATAATCATATGAAAATTAAAATACATCACTAACTACCTACAAAAATGATCAATTAACATAAATCAATCAATCAATCAATTAAAGAAAGAAATTGATAATAAATAAATAAATTGAGAGTACAATTCCATGAAGATAACAAATTTGTTTCTTGAATATATGTGGAGTACTTAGGCCATGTAATGGTAATACCCATTTCAAACATGCATGCTATGTTACAATGATACTTAATTGAACGACCAAATGAATAGTTTGATTATGACTTTATAGAAATTAAAAGGAAAGATTCCTTAAGACATGGTACCCTTTTCTACCCGTAAACCAGGGTTGGAAAAAAAACTCATGATTTTTTTTTTAAAGGGGTGATTTAAATCAATAAATCAATTTACTTGATTTAAATCACTGATTTTGTCAAAAATATCATGATTTAAATTACCACTGATTTAAATTGCCAACCCTGCCGTAAACCATGAATAGATCAAATGGTACAACTGGCTGGAAATACATGTGCAATGTGGCAAATCTCCTTATCTTTGTAATCAAAATGCAAATTCAATATGAGTTTTGTTTGGATAATTTCAAGTTTGACTTACTTTCTTCGTCTTCATTTTTTTCTGACTCGGCTTTTTGTTCTGGTTCCTCACTGTTCTCTTGGGGTGTTACCTGCAGAAAAAGTTCATATTTAAAGACAGAGTAAGGGATTTGCACGTCAGAAAACGGTAAAATGAATGAAATCAGCTCAAATCACCTGTCATAGAACCTTTGGGTAGAATACGAAGTTTTGGTGAAAATCTGGACAATTAAACTTCAAAATTTACAGTAACGTCGATGTGCACGGGCCGTTCCAAAATTGTCCGATCAGAAGGTCACACTGAGTTTAGCCGTTTAACCAATCAGTGTGCTCCGCTGGTCTAGCGACAGTACACATAACCGCGATTCGCAAATTTGAGCAAAATTTAAACTCATGGAAAGAACAACATTCTGGTAACATGTCGTAATTAGTTTTTCTCATAAGACAACAAATTCATGATGTATGGATCTCAAA
>JZLH01S0211229.1:28389-41266 GCA_001188425.1 Eucidaris tribuloides
CCTCGATAGCGGATGTAATCTCACCGAGTATTTATATTTATAAATTCGTCATTATGGGATTACCGAGGAGGGCTTTGAGAGTGTTTAAGATTATTCTGCTAAACGCAAACGTAATTTGTTAATGTCACTCATTATGGTCCAGTTGTTAAGTTGACTCCTGCGGTGTCGGGCGGCAGCAAGCGTCACCTTGGTCCTCAGATTTTATTTCTTGTTATACATTAATGAGTCTTCCAGAACTGTTCAAATTACACTGCTCCCTTTATTATCTTTGGAGATAATCATTTGTCTTTTCCCACCTCGGCGGCGATCGCGAAATACTCTACTGATACTTTCAAATAACGAATGTAATGTATTAGTGCGGAAACATCTGGATTTTGATCAACCGAATCGTATCGGCCTTGAAGTGATTAACCAATAACTCAGCTATATGGCATTCCAGGTAATTCTTCTAAAATTCCCTTCACAAAGCGCGAATTGAATAATCGATGGCTCTGTTTAGAGCAGGTTGAATGCAGACAAATTTTTCGGACGTTTATATTGATACTAGACCATTCTCCTGGACGTCTCTATATAATTTATTTTAGGTAAACTATTATACTTAGACACGAGGTATTTCAGCAAAAGTTAACATCTCAAGGCTGTCTTCCTTCAAATATATTCTTGTATTGAAGTATACTCTTGGCTTGAGTAATTCGCCCGTATTTCAACTTGCTATGTGCTGGCAGTTGGCAGAGAATTGCTCCAAAGAACATTTTTGGGATCGAAACTTTTATGAGCATTCAAAAATCGCAGCAAGTGTTAGGTTTGTTAATAAGTTGGATTACCGTTCTGGCTCATACAAATACCGTTTTTAATACATAATAATAGTCTTCAATTAACCGGACTTATATACCTACAACTGTCGGAATTTTCATGTATCAGGATATATTAAATGAAGCTAGCCGGAAGTGTTTTCCAGATCAGGTTTAAAAGAAACTATCAACTTCACTCGTATCCTACCAATGACAGAGGTGACGCATATGCACCTTGCCACGTACTCGAACCTTGTATTGCGCTAAGAAAACATTTATTATGTTCTCCTGGTCCCAACTTAAAGGTTTGGAATGAGGTCGTCCGCTTTGAAATAATTCACACGCAGTTCATCCTTGGCCCTGTTTTTCAGACGCCAAGATTTGAAACAGGCTGTTTCAACTAAACGAATACTAATTTCTACAAGCACATAATCGGTGTAATGCAAAGTCTTTGCTTGTGATTGCTTAACGAAACTCGTCCTGAGACTTCTTCTGATACCAGGACGCAGACCTGGCCCTGTCCTCCTGAGACTGGAAATACAAATCTTGAAACGGTCACTGTGATTCTGCATTATTCTCATTTTCCGCCTGTTCTCTTTCTGAGGCGGCAAGCTGGTTGGAGTTACCTTTCATATTGCGTCTGTGATACACAGTATGCAGTTATCGGATTAACAGAACTACTTTTGCCATATGCACTGTTGTGTTTACTTTTGTCTGATCGACCACACACAACACACAAAATAATAAATCTTCGAGTAATTCCAAGCCGCCATAGATAACATAGCTATACATATATCCAACTCGTGGGTAGTTTTATTTGAGTCTGTTCGTATTATGTGTATCGTGTCTTGTATTGTGTTGTGACTTTTATTTTATAGTCGAATTTGTTTTTTATCTCTCTGTTTACTTCTATTTCAGCATGACTTTTGATTCTTCTGTCTGTATCCATATTTGCCAATTATCGGCACTTATTTTGGATGCCCCCTAGCGGCGCTACCTGCACGAAGGTCTTCTCTTATGTAGATGTATGACAACTCGCATCGGATTTCGTGACACGGTTGGATTTCGCGTGCCGAGATGATTATAAATGATTATTTGTAAATTGTATTAATAGCTATATAATCGTCATGTATAATTTTTTTTATGTCATTGGTATGCATTCGTTATATGTAGTTACAAATGTCATTTTTTGATGAATATGAAAGAAAAAATAAATTGTACAATTGAAACATAATCCAGTGTTCAGCTCAGTGTATAGTGTACTGCTTATTTGTAAATTTGTCTTTCTTATATTCACACATGACTAAGAATCTGCTATACGGGATTGGCAACAGGATGGTAGTTGATCAGGGTGATACAGAGCGGTTAGTTCTGCGGACCCCATGCAGATCACTTTGAGAGAAAAAGTGTGTCGTTACACTGCGATAGGTAGTAAGTCAACGTGATAAGTTGCCGTAGTGATGTAACGCAAACGGTTGTTCTTTCGCAGCGAGTGATCTAAAATGATTGATGCATTGAACGCAGTTAAAGACTGTGTTGTACTGTAAGAGATCTACGCGGAAACAGGAAAAATAGCTGCAACACGCACATCTCGGCTTACAGCGCGGCGTATTCGCGCGCAGCATACGAAGAGCATGTCGTAACGCGCAGCGCGGCAGCGCATCTGAACGTCGACGCCGACGGAGTGACCCTGGTGATGGCGCAACCTAAGGTGTTGTTCGGCCGCGTATTCCGTATTCGGCGCCATAGTTTATTTGACTTTTTTTTTGAGAAATGATCAAGCTGTATGGTGTCTAAGTGAAAATATGTTTGCCCGATGTGGAATATAAAGGCAAATATTCGCAACTTGGGTTCCAAGGCAATGAGACCAACTATCACTGTCTTCCTCGGGACGATCCGAATGGTATAGGACGCATTTTTCCTAGTCTTGTCGCTTCGGAAAGGATGGCCGTCATCCAGGATCGCCTCGACAGTGACTGCGGTGTGGTCCCACTCACCCTTTTACCACGTTTGATGTTATTTGCTTACTATTGGAGTCATAACGCAGCTGGTAAATTTTCCTTCTTCCACTAGTTTTGAAATTATGGCGTTCAAACGTACATAGAAATGTACAGGGCCCCAATCTTCATATGATGAAAGTACCTGTGTATTCTCACAAAGTACATGGCTCTGAGACCCTGCCCTACATGTACAATAGAAACAAACTGACACATTTCATTTCAAAGAGCGTGCCAACTATGTGTGAATTTAAGCAAGTTAACTTGCACCCTAGCAGGTGCAGCTACTGTGAGGGACATTTGTATGAATTCTATGTACACTACATTATTTACGCTGCAACTTGATTTATTTTTCTGTTATTTGGGAGCAGGTGATTTTGATAGATGGGCATAGTATGTAAACACATACAAAATATTTAGTAAGGTCACTTCACGTATATTTGTCAGTTGTACAATTTAATATTATGAATATTTTGGCAAATCAAGCCACACTACTTCTGATACAGAAATGTTTGTGTTGTAAATTTTCTGTTAATTGTTTATGGATTAGTTAATTTATATATTTCTGAAGTTATTTATTGTTTATTACATGGATCTTCAACTTCAATCATTCTTTGAAAATATACACCAAATTCATGTCAAATTTAAATTTCTGGGCTCTAGTTAGCATTTCATCATCAGAATCAAACACAAAAAAGTAAAAATTAAACAGACAAATGAAAATCACTCCAATTGAGAAAACTAGTCATTTTATTTTTAGTTCAGCATGCACTCATGCTATGTAACCTTTGCTGACAAGAATACGGGTTTTAGTTGGGGAAAAACAACACTGAAATTTATGTTTCACAAACATTTCATGCAAACAAAAAGATTAAAATTACTTTTTAAAATGGTTTCATATTCTAGAGAGATTGTCTCACATATATAATGCTGAATATTTCATGGTGGTTTTATTTGAAATCATGAATTTTCTGATAAGATAACCACAAAATGTTCTCTTCCTGACAGACTTGTACTGACACAAATTCAATAAAACTGCAAAATAAATGCTCTCAAAAGCCCCAGTTTGAAGCAAAAATACATGGTGTATACAGTAGGCCTATTTGAAGGTAGGACAAACATTTTTTTCTGATTTTCTATACAAGACAATACAAATTAGATGCCTACACCAGGGCTCCACACTAACTTTTTTTCCTACTTGCCCGAAAACAAACAATAATTAAAACGTTAAAACTTATTCCCCTTAATTTTAACCGAGGCCTTTTTAAAGCATTCGAAATTTGTTATTTTAATTCCAGGGATTGCAAAAGGTATGATCTTTTAATTTAAGAGTCATAAAATGAAGTACAATGAACAAAATAATGATGAAATTTAAAGTTAGCTGAATTGTTTGTTTTTGGAAAGAATTTTGGACATGTTTTTCTCATTTCATGATCAAAATTTTACTTGCCCATCTGGGCAAAATTTAACATTTCGAGTTTTACTGCCCGACCATGAAATTTTACTTGCCCCGGGCAAGCGGCAAGTGCTAGTGTTGAACCCTGCCTACACCTAGATTTTTGTTAATGTGGAATGCTGATTAATATTGATTAAAATGTCACATTTTGGATTTAGAGTAGACAAGTAATATACAGTTAAGAAACTCCGCTGTTCAGTATCAACAGTAGTTTCTTCACCCACCTACTCCATTTTTTTTTTTTGCATCACATTTAAAGTGATGAAGACAGAAAAGCAGGACAGGCTTATGGTGTCAATTTGTAATGGTCAGATGATCTATGTACTATGGGTCTATCAATAATAAATTGACAGACAGTGGAATTCTTATCATATTTTACACTACACAATTGATGAAAATCATGTATGTTTCATGGAACTATGTTAATGCACAGCACATCTGTCAAAGTAATAAATTATGATCCACTTCTTCTGAAAAAAAAGTATGGTACATGACTAGATGTCGCCAATGCAGTGTATTTAATTGTTTATGATGCTGTTGGGAGCATACGTAAAGGGGTTTGCTGGTTTGTATGCAATCATGGACTAACCAGTGAAATAAATTTGTTGCAATGTTTGTGTGTGTGTGTGTGTGTGTGTGTGTGTGTGTGTGTGTAGGTGTGTTTGTAATCGCCTTCAACCGGGGACGTAAGTATGACACTCTACATTCAGATCGGGGACGCTCGAAAAACGGGGACAGTCCCCACTTTTAAAATGGCCAGAAATCAAACGCAGATGGCGCTAAAGCGCCTTAGAAAATGGCCCAAAATTTGTGAGCACCCCCAACGTCCCCGGTTACCGGTGAAATATCATACACAAAACGTCCCCGATTTGCATGTTGTACATGGGAGTGTGTGTCCTCGATTGCATGTTGTTATACGGAGTGTATGTGTGTGTGTGTTTTACTGTCCCCGTTTGGCGCAAGTTCACGTATAGCTGTGTGTGATTGTGTATGTGAGTTTGTAATCGCTCCAACGTGAGACGTTTTGAGATTAATTTTACTGTACAACCACGAACGAACCTTCCAGGGGGACGGTCCACTTTTTAGATCTTGTTGTAATTGATGTGCTTATGCGGCATTAATATAACCAGTAAGCAAGGTCTGGGGGTATAGAGAACGTCCGCATTTGAAGGTTGTGTACTGTCATGTAACGTTATACGTCCGCAGTTGTCAGAAGTTTCGTCCTCATTTAATAGGTAAAATTACCATGTGTGTCCTCGGTATTACCGTTACAAACAAACACTCACATTGAAAATTGTACGTCCTCGGTCGAAGGTGATTACACGTGTGTTTGTGTTAATAGGGAACTCACCCCCCCCCCTCCCACACATACATACATACAAAAAAACAATTAAATAAAATAGGATAAACAATAAAATAAAATATAGATACAAATATAAATGGATATATACCAACATGCAAAACTCTTATTTTAACAATTTCTTTGGTCGTCCATGCACCAGGAGACTAGAAAATGTTAAAACTGGCTTGAAAGGAGACTGATGTGGGACAGTTTTGTCAAGAAATGCAATTTACGACTAGACCAGTCGAGTTGTTGCCGGGGTTATTGCTGCGGCAACGGAACGCACCATGCACCAGCTCAGCTCTGGACAGCTCCCATCACATTACAATGCCCGAGACTACGGCGACGCTTCCAAGTCAAGTCAACGAAAACACAGAACTCTGGGCTGGCAGAAATGTCGGTCGGCCTGAACTTGGTCTTTCACTTATAAAACTCGTAAATTACACTACAAAATAGCTTTAAATTCAGAATTGAATACAAGAAATACATACCTCTTCCTTGTCTTGCTCCGACATGTTGTTATAACGAATTCAAAACTCAATAAGAAGCGTTAAAATCCCCCTCAAAAACTTCCCTGTAATGTGTAAAGTTTGTCCCACAAAATTCCGTAAGGATCACATGCACATATGCACACACAGTACATATGCACAGCATAGGCAAAAGTACACGTACGTACGGGACCAGCGCGCGTGTACGTCTTGTAAACAATAGATAAGACTTGGTGGTGCTATGGTAACTCTGTATTGATCCTTTGTAAATCCCGTTTATGTACTCAGCTTGTGTAGGCCCTGCCCCCTCGCCAAGTTTGCAGCCGTGGACTTTTTTAATGACGATGTTCAATGAAGCATGTCAAGATAATTAAAAGCTTTCGCAGTCCAGCACTTTCACGCAAGGTCTCAGGGTAATATTGATAATTAGTTTGATTACTAATTTAGCCCATCATCTTTTCCAACCCTTAAATAGCTAAAAAGCAAAATAACGTGTGTGTTTTTGTCGTGATGAATCTGATGATGCAACGAACTATAGGCCTATAGGCCTACTCCAATTTAATTTGGGACAAAGCGAGCAAGAATTATCCCTGAAAGGAATATCCTCATTATGATTCGGTTCGGTATCCGGGGTATAATCACCATGATTATTGTTATTCGCGTCAATTGATGTCGGAGCTGTTTTCATTGTATTTGTCAAAATATAGCCTAATTTTCTCCAATCCGCAAACATGTATATGTCTCGATATCGAAATCCAATTGTTTCTAATTACGGAATGGAAAAGATGTCCATCGCCAATTTCAATAAAATATGAATTTGATTTCTTTTTATAAAACTTGTCCGACTTTCTTAATAATTTTTAAATACACTTTTAAAGCTATAGATCTAAAAATCAATTCATTGGGTTCTATTTTACATTCAGAGAGGACCCGGGGTGGGGACTATTCGGCAAGGAATATAGGCCTATAGGCCTATTTGTTTTCTTTCCCATATTCCAAAATATGAATTTCATAACAGACATAATCGAGGAGTTACAATAACTGATAGGCCTATTGTTTTCTTTCCCCTTCTAAATATTTATTGACATATAGGTCTACTTTTTGTTTGTTTGTTTGTTTGTTTGTTTACAAAAACCGTTGCCCGAAATTTGTTTCGCCCAGCTCTGCTCAGTCATATTTTAAAATGCAGAGACGCTCATTATGTTTTGCCTGTGCTGAGTTAGTGACAGACTGAAGACAATTTTAATTTTAACGATATCGCATCACAACCTTTGGCGATCTTCTGGACTTGCCGGATAAGCGCCCGGTGAATAAAATATGACCATAATGACATAATCATTGTTTTACGAAGACAAGGGTGAAGAGTTAGGTGAGAAGTTATCATTGCAATTTGTTTCAGGTAAGCACAGTCCCCCCTCCCCCGCGGGGGGGGGGGGGACTGCCATTAGAAGGTACACCATGCACCAACACGTAAAAAAGGTTGTATTTCACGGTCGGACGATGTACGCGCGTACATCAGTGAAAAGGGTATCAAAATCGCCAAAATCAGGAAAAAAATGTATACTTTTAAATGTATTGGCTAACATTTACCACAGTTAAAAAAATCTGAGCTACATGATTCCCCATGCTGCCATTGTCTTTGATAAGGTTTAAAAATGACGTCCTGAAAAAAATTGTATTTCAACATGATTATTTAGTGCTTTAAAAAAGTGAAAATCGTAAGTTGATCGGATTCACCTGTCCATTTTCTCCCATAGACTTACTGTGTGTACACCTAGTCTATTAAAACTCGCCCCGAGTTTTGTTTATTGATGCATAAGTTGCCATTGGCAGGGTAAGATAAATGGTAGATAGATAAATAAATTGGTTTATTGAAAAAAAACTGATAACATGCAGCCCAACGACTGAAACTGTTCAGTGTACAATATCATATAAATACAGGTAAAATACAACACAAAACTTATACAAAATTACTACATTGCTTAATTACAAATAAACAAATCATGGTCAATACAACAGTAACGTAACAGTTTATCCAATATTAAATATCACCAACTAATTGTAAAACTACTAAAAAGTAGTATAATTTATTACAAAACTAAAAAAAAATCACGAATTCTTAAATTAATATCATTTAAACAATTAATAATTTAGGTGTATAAAAATATAGACAAGAGATAAAATAACTCACAGAAATAATTTTGCAATTAAATATCAATATGCATATATATTGGACTTACAAGCTTATGTAGCCAATTTTACACAAATATATAATATGAAATTATTGTGCAAATGGCAATTTTAATTTGGATAAAAAGTTATGAATTATTTGAATTATGATATCAATAAACAAGTCATTTTGGATAGCTAAAACTATTTTGATATATGAAGATATAAACAAGAGAAAAAATAAATGACAAATTATTTCGCAATTAAAAGTAAATATGCGTAGATATTGGACTTACAAGCTCATGTAGCCAATTTTACATATATATACTGTAAAATATAGGATAACTGTGTAACAGGCAAGTTTAATTTAATTCAAATACTAATGAATTACTTACATTGTTACATCAATAAAACAATTGCTCGTTTTGAATATAAGAAAATATTTTGATATACGAAAATGTAGACAAGGGAGAAAATAGCTGACAAAAATATTTTGCAATTAAATATAAATATGCATATTATATTGGACTTACAAGCCTATGTAGCCAATTATGCATATACAGTAAAATGCAAAATTATTGTGCAAAAACCTTTATTATTATTATTATTATTATTGTTGTTGTTGTTGTTGGTGTTGGTGTCGTTGTTGTTGTTGTTGTTGTTGTTGTTGTTGTTGTTGTTATAATGATGATGATGATATTTTAGACTCATGAATTATGACATTAATAAAGCAATACATTTTGGATAGATAAAACTATGGACAACCAATAACTGAAAATAATATTTAGGAAATAGAGATAATTATATGTTTGGCATAGAGGTATAGTGTAATCATTGGATAATTCAAAATACATTGAATAATAAGTGAAGTAGTAATATTAATTATCATTGACAATATCGGGAAAGAAAAGAAGAAGAACAATGAAAAACAAGTGAAATGTCCGTGCAATGACTGCTATTGTTCTGGGTGTTCAGTAATTTTGGGATTAATTGTTCAGGAAGCGGACAATGGAATGGTAGATGAGCGATATCGTTCTGTTTTACATCGTGGGATTTCTAACAGATGGGAGTTGCGTGTAGTGCGAAGAGAAGTTTGACTGCGGAGTGGGGGGGGGGAGGTAGATTATGGTGTCGTGCGGAGTGTTTGAGATCATGTGCAAAATCAGAGAGCAGCTGTTGGCGACGTGATGATAACGTAGGGATGTTAAGTTGAAATTAACTTCCAAACTTTTTAATTCTAGGGTGTTTATTTGTCCATATGAACACTACTATGTAGATCAGATATCAAAATTTGACAATTTTTTTTAAATTGAAGCTCCACAATTTTAGCCTATATCACTTTAAATGTAAGGTCCACCCTGTATGACCTCAAGTTGAGGAGAACAATGAGGGAAACATATATCAATGAAAGTTTGGCGCAAATCCACCAAAAAAATAGCGGAGTTATAAACTTTCAACTTATAAAGTTTTTGGTCTAGACGCCAAACCTGAAAAAAATGAGTTTCGTTTGCACTTCATGCTATTAGGACAAATTTGGTATCATTGGAAAGCTGAAGGTCTGAGGGATGTGAATCTGCCGGATGCCAAGAACGGTAGGTGGGCCGTTACCATGGAAACGGGACTCGGAGTTCAATGACCTAAAATCGCCTATTGCGAATTTCTGCAAATTTAGGATCCTGCCCTATATCACATAAAGTGTACTTTCTGAAAAGTACATGATCGGTGTAAATTTATGTTTGGTACATATAAGGTCCAGGAACAGAGGTATTCTATGAAATGCTTACTGAGACCGGGGGACCAAATTTGTGACCTTGAGGTGACCTTGAGTTTGACGCTTCCTTGGCAAATCTGGTAGTAAAATTATGCCAATCTTTAAAAAGGTTAAAACTTTATGTTTATTTTAAATTCACGTGCAATTTATGAGTATTGATCAAAATTATTGGATTAAGTAAAGTATTCCCATGTTACTTACTACCATAATTTGATTTGGTTACCATGGAAACAAACCCAACAAGCCCCTAACACCGCGCATGTAACTGTGCGTTTATAGCGCAAATCTCCGCCTCGCCCGTTCAACAAGATGCCGTATGGGATGTACAAACCAAGTCGTTAACTCGTTAAAGAACGTTGAATTTCAAGGTCACAACAAGGTCACGTAAATGTCATTTCAAGGTCATTTACCATGTCCGATTTACATTTATCATTTCGTGCCAGATTTACGTTTATATTACAAGATATTTTATGCCAAGTGTTGGCGCGCGTTCTATATAATGTGTACATTTATTCTACAATATATACTACGAGTCTGAGAAACTTACAAATGAATGTAACTGCAATTACAATCAATAACATTCAAAAATTACAAATGAATTATCAAGACACAACAAATACAACAAATTGTGAATGAGAATTCAAAGAGTGGGCCGTTGTCATGGAAACGGGCTTCAAAGTTCATCGACCTAAAATGACCTATTGCGCATTGATGCAAAATTGGAGTGATGCCCAGGGATGATGCCCCATATCAAACAAAGCGTTCTTTCTGTACAATGCATGACCTGATTAAGTTTATGTTTTACACGATATAAGTTCTGGGTCAAAAGTATATGAAGGTGGGCTCAGTTGACTTGGGATCTAAATTATGACCTTGATGTGACCTTGAGTTTGAAGCTTACATGGAAAATCTGGTACTAAAATTATGTTAACCCCCAAAAAGTTAAAACCTTTAGCTCATATGCGATTTGTGAATAATAATAAAGACTAGAAGCCCTTTTCTGTGTCACAGACTATCATAATTTGTTATTGTTACCATGGAAACAAGCCAAAGGTCACTAACCCTATGAATCCGGCTGTGAAGTGAACAGGTGAGTAACCCAAAAGAATAGCCCATGTCTTATAAAGTGTTCCTTCTGGAGAATACATGACCCAATTAATCTATTTTGGAAAGTTGTGGGTCACAAAAAAAACTGGTGCACTTAGTTTTGAAGTGAGCAAAATTCTGACCTTGAGGTAACCTTGAATCTTTAGTGTGAATTGGCAAATCTAGTACTTAAAGTTTGTCATCCTTGGAGAAAAATTTAAAATTTGTTCCATTTTCGCGAAAATGGCGGAAAAATAACACTATACATTTCAAAATGTACAAATCAACATATTCTTTAAGAATTTATTTGAAAGGGCATTGAATTTGTTTAACCATGTACTATCAGTTGGTTTTAATCCACGAACTCTTTTTATTAATAACGTGGAATGACAATGATTGAAATGCACTGTAAGGCTCGATAGCATGTAACTTAGTCCCTTGACTATAACACTGGAATGATGTTTTAAGGAATACCACTTTCCACACTTCAAACTATATTTATTACACGTTTGGTACCTAATTGGCTTAATTAATTGGCTTAATTTGTAACAAATAGCTTGAGTAATAATTACCTGTATGTAATATTTGTCATGAAAATGGATCAAAAGTTTCATTTTTAAAACAGTTTTGAACATAAAATGAATGTGTTAACACTCCATAGAGCATGCAACTAACATCCCAGTGTTAGTCAGGGGACTAAGTTAGTCCGCTTTTGAGAATACCAGCCATTATGTTACTGCTATCATTTCTAAAATAAACATGATAAAGAAGTATGTATCATCGTCTGCTAGTGATCTATGCAACATGCAAAAATAACCTTCATTTCTATAAGCTGACCAAAAACTAATGAAATAAGCAAGTATTTCAGAAATATTCTGTTGTAGACATCTTTCTTGAACGCTTTTGGCAAACTTGCTCACACGTAGCTTTGGGTGCATGGGATTTGAAGTTTCCCCGGTCATTGAAAACCAACTTGGGGGAGAGCTTGTTTGGTAGCAGCGAGACGCCCAAAAGTAACTTTCAGGGATTTTAATGCCCCCGACTGGATTATGGCTACAATGGACCTAAGGACATTTTCAGAATTTTTCGAAAATAAGCATATTAGTTGTTGGAACTTGTAGTGCAGGGGCGCAAATCCAGGGGGGACGGGGGGACATGTCCCCCCACGAATTTGAAGGTGGGGGACACAATATCAAATGTCCTCCCCACGAATTTATGAATACATGTGTGCATAACTATCAAAATTTTAATAGTCTGTGGTTGTTTTTTCTTCACACACTACAGTTCATTTTTCCGTATCAAATTGTCCCAATATTTTCATTGGCCTAGTTATAAAATGTCAAAATTTTCGGCGCGCTCCGCGCGCAAAATTGCAATATAGGATAACTATTTTTCGTGCAAGCGCCAAATACATATGTGCATAACTATCAAAATTTTAATATTGTGTGGGGTTTTTTTCTTCACACACTACAGTTCATTTTTCCCTATCAAATATAGTCCCAATATTCCCAATATTTTCATTGGCCTGGTAATAAAATGTCAAAATTTTCGGCACGCTCCGCTCGCAAAATTGCAATAGGATAACTATTTTTCGCGCAAACGCTGCAAACTGTAATATTGCGTAATAGTTTAATGGTTTTGTAGTGTCTTGCGCTAGTTTTTCAACATATTCTTGCATTACCTTGTAAGAATTTTTCAATTTGTCATTTTTTTTGGGGGGGGGGAGGGGATGAGAGGCAGAAGTAAGAAAAGTCAAAATTTTCGGCGTGCTCCGCGA
>JZLH01S0211249.1:0-12741 GCA_001188425.1 Eucidaris tribuloides
CTTGGACTCCCTGGCTATGGGAGATGGTGGAACTTCATCACCGGTAGGGTAGATCACAGACTGCTATCTAATAGGTCTAGATAATGTGGATGTAAACAAAAGTTTGTCACTTTCTTCTCCAGGTTTAAGGCTTTTTTTCACTTCTCTCATCTTTCCATATTTATTTACATTGGTATTGCATTCTTTTATCGCACACAAAAAAAGTTTCCCCATTAGGATTGAAAGGTATGGCGCATTCCACATACTAAGTACAACATAGCAGTTTGTCTCATTTAGGCATTGAATTGGACCAATAAAAGAGTCTCATAAGGCCTCTAAATTTTATATTTCTGTTTGATAAAATATACATTGCTGTTTAGTTCAAAACAGTAGATCACAGTGTATGTCTAACAAAAGACAACGTATTGGAAGTATCATGCAGAACCTCATAAAATTTTGTTTTATCTGAAAAAAAATGTTCAAATTGAGATATTAATATCTGGAAGTGAGATGCATTTATAGCAGTCATACTTTTGTGGATGCCTAGATTTAGAATTGATCACTGCGGCTCTTTGGCATCCTAAATTTGGGTTACCACTTACTTTATAATGCATAATCATCAATCATGTAATTTGGAGTGTTGACTATCTTACACATCGTCTGTCTCGTCTTTCAGGTCAATGGTGATAACCTCGGGGCCAACTTTGACCTTGGTTTTGTTGACCACAGCGGCCTTGACACCGGTGTCAATCAAGAGATAGTCCGCAGCCCCCTCCTGACCAGTCATGCCAGTCTCCGCCTCCAGGCCATGACCTCATTCCTGGCCATCAACCTCCCCGTCTTCTCGAATGCTTGCCTGGCCATCATGCCCCCAAGCAGTCTCACTCTCTCCACCCCACCCCCAAGCCAGTGCACCACGTTCACCCCCACCGTCACCTACCCTGACAACTTCTACAGCCTGCCCGTCATCTCTGAGCCGATGGGACTGGCTGCCACTGGCCGTAACGTGGACAAGATGCTGGTGGGAAGCAAGGAGAATGAGTTGTGTCTGCAGTGGTATCAGCCTTGCTATGATGATATCAGTGTGGGTGGGGGCAGCAAGGGCCGAGGGATCTACCTCATGTATGCTGTCAATAAGCCACCAGAGAGAGGTTCAGCAAAATCATCAAGAACAGGTATGACAGAGTTTAATCATTCATTTGCATGAAACTGACCTCGTGTATTTAACTCTGTGAATTATCCAAAACTGCTTGTACACAGTCATTTGTTAGAAGCACACTAAGATGTCTGAAACAAAGAAAGTTATATCTTTTTAGAACCACGCTAAATATTAAGCAACTGAAAAGCTTATTC
The DNA here is from genome assembly GCA_001188425.1 of Eucidaris tribuloides. Taxonomy (NCBI): domain Eukaryota; kingdom Metazoa; phylum Echinodermata; class Echinoidea; order Cidaroida; family Cidaridae; genus Eucidaris; species Eucidaris tribuloides. The sequence goes on from JZLH01S0211249.1 coordinate 1,333, forward strand.
TGTAGTTATGTATATGAGTAAACAGTCATTTAATTAAGTACTTAAAAGTTTTTCCGGAATAAGATTTATAAATTAAATAAATAAATGTATAAATGAATAAAAGAAAACAAAATGCGTTTTTTTTTGGGGGGGGGGGGGTAGGGTTTGGAAGAAGATAAAAACCTCTTTATCTCAAATTTTATTTTGTTTTTTATGTCCTCCGCCCCGTAAGGGAGCCGGAGGCATTATGTTTTCGGGTTGTCCGTCCGTACGTCCGTGCGTCCGTACGTCCGTACGTCCGTGCGTCCGTGCGTCCACACTTTCTTGTGAACAAGATTACTGAAGTACCGCTGGAGGGATTCTAATGATACTTGGACCAAGGGTAGACCACTAGGCAAGGATGAATTGATTAGATTTTGGGACAAATCCGTCAAGGGTCAAAGGTCAAAGGTCAATGAATTTTGTCCTAAAATGCCATTTTCTGCCTATAACTCCAGTTAGGAGTGCTCGCTGTTAATATAATTTGGTAGTTAGGTTAAAAAACAAAAGACAAATATTTTGGTAGAGTCAAAGGGTCACAGGTCAAAGTCAAGGGTCAAAGGTTAATGAACTTTGTCCCAAAATCTCATTTTCGGCCTATAAGTTCAGTTATGAATGTTCACTGTTGTTGTAATTTGGTGGTTAGGTTCAAAACCAAAAGACAAATATTTTGGTAGAGTCACAGGGGTCAAAGGTCAAAGTCAAGTGTCAAAGGTCAATGAACTTTGTCCCAAAATGCTATTTTTTTCTGCTTATAAGTTCAGTAAAGAGTGCTCACTGTTGACGTAATTAGGCGGTTAGGTTCAAAACCAAAAGACAAATATTTTGGGAGAGTCACAGGAGTCAATGGTCAGGGTCAAGGGTCAAAGGTCAATGAACTTTGTGCCAAACCTATAACTTCAGTTAGGAGTGCTAACTGTTGATATAATTAGGTTGCTAGCTCCTACATATTGGGCGCACTGGGCGGAGGCATACCCATCGGCTGCGCGCAGTCGAACTTTTCTAGTTTTAATCTAATTTAATTAATTTATTTATTTATTTACATATTTTTTTACTTATTTATCATTTACTTGTTTATTTTTATTTATTTATCATTTATTTATTTACTTATATTTCTTTTATTCCCTTTGTTAATAGCGCATAATATATGTCATATGTACGTTTTGCAAATTTTTAAGAATCTTGCATTTTTTGGAAGTCCATTACATTGTCAAGTAAGTGTGCATTTCTATTCTTGTTTGTGCAATTTTTTAATGATCAATTTCATGATTTGTCATGTTGATACAGATAAACCCCCACCACCTGTCCTGGGTATCATCACTCTGTCCTTGTCTCAACTGACCGACCTTCACGACAAACTAGCTGTCGTCCGACAGCGGGCTGAAATTTCCCTCACGGAACGCCCCAAGCCTCCTAGTACTCCGGCCAGTGCCTCAGGCAGCCAGAGCTCCCCCAGTACTGCTGGCAGCAGCAAGCCAAGCAGCCGGAAAACCAAGCGTACTCATCGCATCGCTCAGCTGTCGGCAAAAGTGAAGAAAGATGAAGATCTTGAGGTAAAATATCTTTATATTATTTGGTATTAAGTGCTGTCTTTGTTCACTACTGTTTAGTTTGGTGAGGGAGAGTCTTTCATGCTGTATCAAATTTGACATATGGTGTTTAATTTTATCTTATATTATTTACTTCTTACTTTACTACTTACTCTTTACTATTTACTTTCATATTATAGTTTCAAATATTTGGAAATAAAGTTTGAGGGTTAAACAAAAATGCTGTGAACTGTGAAAATTGTGCAATTTAAATTGCAGTTGATTGTAGAATTATTAAAAATGTCATGCCAGACTTGTTGATTATGGACCCTTAATAATTTTACAACAAAATTTAATGCCAGTTGGATATTTCAGGTACAAACCTTACAGTGTAGACAGGACAAAAGAGAGATCAATATAATTATTTTAGTTGTTTTTCCATTAGTTGGATTTGTTTGATATAAACTTAATGTGATATTTACATGCATAATGAACTTGTTTTCCCCCATTTATATTTCACCATGGCATCATCACTAAGTGATGATAGAAAAAAGAGAACCTTCGCCTTTTATTTATAGGGGTGTGTAAATATCTGGGTTATATGATGTTGAAAACACTAGTGCAGCCATTATAATTTGTTATGCATGTTATTACCATGATTAATATAAGGCGTTGTGATAGGTTTCTCTCAGGCAATGTTACTTTTTTTCTAATATGATACATCAGGGGGTCATAACATGTTTTAAACAAAAGCAATCCAGACTCGTATGTTCAATATTAAGCACACCGACACAGAAACACAAGTGAGCTCACTGTCTAACATCAATAAATTGCTATTCCCTTGATGCTACTCGACTAGTCCTGATAATTCATTGAATTCTACATGTATGTTTCATGAGTCAAAGGCAAATTTGTTCTCCGTTTGCGAAGGTGAGAAAAACATGTGATGGGGTTACAACATAACAACTGTTGACTTAATGTGATGCCCATCAATCAACTGTTCTTGAGACATTGCCAATAAAATAAATGAATTTAAAAAAAATCCATAGCTTCGGTGAATCTCCTGGAATTCTCATTGAACTCTTGGAATTACTCATAACAATTACAAATTTGTTAAAGGGCAGTAAAGGGCAGTCAGGCAGTGACATAATTGGAAGAAATAATTCGAACCAAACAGGTTGAAAGATATACCAGAGATACACCAGCTGCGGTGAATCTCCTGACTGGAAGGATTTGTCTTGATATTGTTTACCTAAGGAGAATCAAGCATGAACATGCTAGCAGTTTAATTCTCTTGAGGCCCTAGATAAATAAATCCCATAGAAAGGTACACAATAGATTTGTCTGTCACTAGGCATACTGATAAAAGTTATTTTAAAATGAGTCAACTTTTGACTACAAAATATCCACATTAGAATCCTTGCATAGTTTACTTCATTCTAGAATAGTTTTTATTCCAAATCGAGGACTACCCCCAATCATGTCATTTAACTTTAAAGGCATTGATTAACATTGTGAAAGCCCCATTAAAAATTGTCAAACTTTGATATCTGACTGACATGACAATGACTAATGGACAAATAAACACCCTAGAATACAAAACTTTATGTTGTCACTAACAAAATATGTACAGGTAAATACTGTCAAATAAATCACTGCCCTGGAACAAAATGCTATAACTCAGCAGTCTATTGGGAGAACTAGATGGTTGCTCAAATGTGTTTACTTATGAAAAGCACTTAATGATCATTTTGAATTGCAATTTTTTCAGAGCATCGTTTTTGGACCTTATCAGAGACAAGTTGCATGAGGGATCATGAAGCTCAGATTCTTTTAAAGCTGGAACCATTGTTAAATGATAACTTTAAAGGCATTGTATATCAATGTTTCCAGTTTAAAAAATCTGAGCTACATGATTCCCCATGCTATCAGTGTCTCTGATACGGTCTAAAAATGAAACCCTGAAAAAACTGCAATTTAAAATGTTCATTTAATGCTTTGAAAAAGTGAAAATCATTGAGAGACCATTTCAGTATTCCCTCATAGACTGCTGTGTTGCAGAATTTCCTATCGGCTGAGAGTAATTAATGTGCCAATTTGTATCCGCACATATTTTACTATTGACAGCATAACAGTCCAAGCTTTTGTGTTCTAGGGTGTTTATTTGTCCATTCAAACACTGTCAGATATGTCAAAAAGAAATGTTTGATAATTTTTTAAACGGGTCTTCCACAGTGTTATATAGTGTATTTAATATCTAATTTGAATTCTGTCCTGGTCAAGTGATCGCTAATGGAATTTTCCCTACCAGCCACATGGCAATTTCTTAATAAATTTCAAATGACTAATTAATAATTTTCAGTCACCTTATTAAATGAAATGCAATTTCCTGCTCTTGTGTGCTGTTTGGGCATAGAGAAAGACATTAGATATTCCCTCTGCAACAGATTCTGTCTCCTTCCTTCAATGAGCCCCTGTGACAACATACAAATGAAGAACACGATCTGTAATGAGACATTACTGTGATGAAGGTAATCAGTCTGAAAGGTACATGGACTGAGGGCATTAACCACATAATGCTGTGGGACATGGTATTTAACATATCTAAACCAGGCAGACGACCTGTAATGACTGTATCGGATCATTGCCTCGTTGATGATAGGAACTAAAATCCCAGGATGTATGGGGTGTGGCATTTACATTAACCCATTGATTCCTGGATGTCTGAATTCTTATAGACTTTAGGTAAATTACATGATTGGGGATAGTCCTCAACTTGGGGTAAAACTTTTCTAGAATCAGGTAAACTGTGCAAGTATTTTACTGTGAAAATTTTGTTGTCATAATGTGACTCATTTTAGAATAACTTCCATCAGTATGCCTTGTGATAGATAAATTTGTTTTGTAACTTCCTATGGGATTATTTCTCTTGGGGCTTGAGAGAAATATACTGCCATTATGTTCATGCTTGATTCTCCTTAAGTAAACAAATACAAGACCAATCCTTCCAGCCAGGAGATGCACTCCAGCTGGTGTATAAACTAGTATATCTTTCAACCAGTTTGGTTTGATAGCCATTTTTTATTATTCCCAATCATGTCACTGCCCTTTAAAGGTATTGGCTAACATTTACCACAGTTAAAAAAATCTGAGCCACATGATTCCCCATGCTACCAGTGTCTTTGATGAGGTCTAAAAATGAAGCCCTGAAAAAATTGTAGTTCAAAATGATTATTTAGTGCTTTAAAAAAGTGGAAATCGTATTCACTTGCCCATTTCCTCCCATTGACTTACTGTGTGTACACCTAGGCTATTAAAACTTGCCCCGAGTTTTAATTGTTTATTCATGCATAACTTGCCATTGGCAGTGTAACTTTCTGAACTTTTTTATTCTAGGGTGTTTATTTGTCCATTTGAACACTACTATATAGCTCAGATATCAAAGTTTGACAATTTTTTAAATTGAAGCTCCACAATGTTAGCCTATCACTTTAATACAGAGATTAATCTATTTCCAGGAATTAATTGATTTCATTTCGGTTTATACATTTTTAGATTTTGATTCCTTTGCTATACTGGTCAAAATATCATTTGTAACTGAGATTGATTTTTGCCTTTTTGTTGTTGGATTTTGCATTGATGATCATGTATATCGTCTAAAATCTATGTAAAATACAAAAATCATCAAATTGAATACTAGTGACATTGCATCAGCTGGCATTATGAGAAGACATATGAGATGTCAATATTCATGTTCTGTGAGCTGTCCCTTGAGCGATATAAGGGGAGAAGACGTACTTATGTCTGGGCCGTGAAATATTACACGCGTAATGCCGCCACCATTGATGAGTGGTAGTGCCCGTTGCCCCGTGGGCATACATCATTCAAGGGCTACATGCAGTAGTACATCTGTCACTATGTTTTTGTTGTTGCTTTTTTTTCTTTCAGGCATTGTTAAAACAGTGCATTCTGACGGTGGAGCAGCTACTTGAAGGCAAGGAAGATTTTGAACCCAAACCTGGATATAATGTAAGTATTTTCAGTTGGGAGGGGGGGTAAGAGTTGCATGTATTGCTTTGTAAACTAGTTTTTGTTTATTTTGTCACCAGAACACATTGTCCAAGTCTGAAAATTAACATTGGCAAGTTTGCTGTACTTGTAAAGAAATAGATACAATATTTGGTAACAAAAGTGCAGATTACATTAATCCTTTGACACCTATTTATGACTGATTCCCAGATTACGAACCCCCCCCCCCCCCCGGAAAATAAATCAAAATGGACAGCCACTTTAACAATTTGTTCTTTGTAAATATAAAAATCTGACAGTTACTGAAAAATTACTGCATTGTATTCGTAATAAAGTGCTTGTGTTTATAATTTTGTAATTAAGTACAATGATTTAACTATTTTTTGGCAGTGTAGTAGATTGTTAGTAGTAGATTGCTGTGTGAAGGTAACATCAGTTGTCAAAGCAAGTACAGTTAACAACATTAAGACAACAGTGTAACTTAAGAATACAAATCAGTGTAGCAAGTAAATTATCAAATTATTCAATGAAGAAAATAGCAGATTTGATTGACCTTTGTTTATTATAAATATTATTTATTGTCTAAATTCTTCAAGTCTTCAATAGATATTGTTTGGCCAATAAGTTGTTAGGGCAAAAGACAAAGAAAAGTTCTATGTTAAAAAGGCTACCATACTTCTGATTTAGTGTATTGAATCTAGAAAAAAAAGACCTGTTGAAATACCAATTATTACTGCTACAAGAATATAATGTTACAATTTTTTTTCATTGAGCTATGTCCCCCCCCCCAAAAAAAAATGGGTAGATCCATGGAAGACATTAGGTATTAGGTCACATACTAAAAATGGGTCATTTTGATCACTGTCCATCTTCTTGTCCATAAAACCCACCGACAATAACCACTTCTATTGGTGAGGGACTATGGATTGGCCTGCAACACTTAGGTCTTTTGATGTCGTGACTGCATGTGTATGTATCATTCTCATTTCCCTTAATCTTCTTACCCCCTCTAGATTCCATTTGAGGTCAACCTGGTTAACATCCACAGCCTGGAGCAGTTGTTTGATCCCAGCTACGGTGATTGGTTGAAGGATGGCAAGATACTGACATGGCTCTTATCGTTCCTCCAATCCTCTCAGAAGGAGGAGGAGTAGATTACGGATCAGCCAGAACCAGACCACTAAATTGTCCAAAGCCCATTACTACATGTTTGCTGATTGCCGATACACTAATGTTGTTTCCATTATCCCAGACCTTTGGAGGATTGTAAAGATACATATGAAGTTAAAGTGACATTTGTAGGTCAACAAATCAAGCCCAGAGGATTTGCTACTCTGAAACATACACTTACACAAGTATAAATATTGACAAAGCATTAACTTGAATTTATATTACTGTGTAAATCAAGATCATAGTTTTGCAAAAAGGCTGTTAATATAACACAGTTTACATGATTGATAGCAAACTCACTTTACCTTGCAATAAAGCTACTGTTGAAAATGAAATATATCCATTATTTCAGGAAAGTTACTATTCCATTGAAGATGGTTTGAGTTTGCTTTAATATGCATTTCCCATAGACCTTGTGACAAAATATCTTGTGTCTAGTCTTCAATGGGTTAAAACTAATCCTTAGAAAAGGAAGATGTTTTAACAATAACAGTGAAGATGTGTAAAATTGCAAGATACCTTTATAAATTAAATTATCTTTAAAATGATTATGCAATCGATCATGTGTTAGGGCCTTCCTTCACCAACTTAAGCAATTGTCAGTTAAAAGCCGTTCTCATGTGTTGATTATATGAAGATATTTATAAAGATATTTTAAGGTTCTCTACCCCTCTTCCAAAGAGTAAATGAAAAGATAAATTTATATGGTCACATAAAGTAAAAACGAATTTGTAAACAATTTCTTCTCTCAAATTGGATTTCATCATAGAAAACCATGAACAGAATGTGTTACTACTCACAAAATAATCATCACATATGTGTTCATGATATCCAGATTTGCAATCATAGTTGCTGTACAAATGAATGTAGATGGGATGCGTGATAACCAATCCATTTGAGGGAAATAAACTAAATAAAAAGCACTTTGGAAGTATAAGCATCAGCAACATGCTACTGATTACATGAAGATTTTTTTTTTCTGTGTGGGAGTAGAATTTTCAGACATTGACATTCAAGTTGAAAATTTGTCATTCTTCAGTCAGATGAAACTGGATGCATCAATATCTCAGCACTGGAAAAAATATAAGCACAAATAAACAAAGATGTTGTTTTTTTAAAATAAGAAAATGAGAAAACCACGGATGTGGTCTGACAACTTATCATGTTGCACCAGACCGTAGCATGTGCGCGGTGTTCCACGAAGACATATAGATTATTTATAGTTGCGGTGTATTGCAACCGATATTGGTTACATCGTATAAAAACAGGTAGATGAGGGAGCTGTCACCTCAATTTTTCCTTGGCATCTAACAAAGTCTCAGTCATGAATGCTTTTTCATCGGGGATAAGTATAAGGAATTGCACGGATTGGATCCTAAGCCGTAAATTCATTGCATTTATGTGTCGATGGCAGACACCACGGATGGATAGAATCCCTCGAGACGATTGGTAACATTATACTACAGCAACATTGATTGAAAAAAAAAACCCATTTGTTTATAAAGAAGTATCTCAAGGGATGATGCAGCCAATTTCTATAGGAGCTCTTTTCTTCTTTCAACAAGTAAATGAATTGTGGAGTGTATTGAGAGAGGCAGAATTCAAATGAAAATAAATTCCAATGTTTTGTCTACCCCATGGATGGTATCATTACATACATTGAATAAACATGTATACAAGTATACATGCATCCATTACATACATTAAATTAAAGGTGATTTTGTTAGTTGTGAGACATACATGTCCATGTGTGTGTGATATGTTTTAAAGAAATATCAATAATACATGTATTTTCTAAACTATTACAGAATGAAATTGTTTTATTATCTTTGCATATTAAGATATATATTTCTCTGCTCTATATAAATGTTTTTATTGAATATTCAAATCTATTTCTCTGAATACATAGTTGTATATATGTTATTCACATTAACAAGCCGTCCAGTTTTGTGTTTAATAAATAAGAGTTGGTCTTACATCATTAATGTGTGTATATTATCTAATTTATTGACTCCAAACATTTCGATATATTATAAAGATACTATTTTCAGTTAAACAAAGTGCTGAAACATTGCTAACTTAGTGTAACTTTGTATTCTTGGCAATTTAAATTGCAACTTTTTTTTTCATTTATTTTTTTTAATTTACAATTTAAATACTAACATAAAGAGCAGGTAGTCTCATCTAAACAAATTGCATATGTAATAGTAATAATAAGAAGGGAATAAGATTATTATTATAAGATCAGAATTTCAATAAATGTTACAAAAAAAAAACAATTTCCTAACCCTCTAAATACTGGTGAAATTAAGCTTCACAAACTTTGCATGCAAATGTTTAGTCTTCTGAAATGGTTATAATCATTATACTGTTCATATCAAAAAGAGCACTTCAAATGTTTTCAGCCAATGTTATATTTCTCGTACAAAAAGCAAGTCACAAATATGGCTTGTATTAATACTAGTTTTGTACCGGAAAAATTTCCTCAATGTCCTGCCACCACTACACCAGTGTTGATTCTGTAGATTTGGTCAGGACTAATTGGTACATCAACAATGATTTCTTCCACCTGTGTTAAGAATTTCCATACAGAGACAGATATTGACATGTAGACCAAACAAAGTGACTGTTTAATGGATGTGCTGGGGGTAGAGATAGATGATAGATAAAGCCATTTATTTTACCTGTCAAACGGTAGACCCACAGTAACATCAAAGTCATGGCTTATTGCACACTCATTCGCTTGATTTTGTGACTGTCGTAACATATAAATGTATAATATGTTGTTCTAGTGTTCAAACTTGTGCAATAGCACATTAAATATTCTGTTTCTTCGAACAGTTATACCGCGCTAATGGGTACTCTATATTGCTTTAACAAGGTAATGTATATTCATGAAGTAGATGTCAAACTAATGTAGCCGCGACAAAATGTAGTTTATGTTACAACATTTCACCCAACCGATAACGAGATATCGTGAATGGCCTTCTTTTCCCATCGAGGGAGTTTGTACATTGAATGCACACATCATTTACCAAATTACTCTTATTGATATGATTTTTTTAAAGCTAAATTATGATAAATAAAACATCACGTGGCACACTTTGAAAACCATCATAACAATAATGGCAGTAATTTGGGTGATTAAAAAAACAAATCTTGCACTCGTCAATTTGTAAGTTAATTGCATTAACCTTCCCAATATACTTAATTTAGTTTTCTATTTCCTGACAGCAGGCCGCGACAAATGATATTAATGTCATTGACTTTAAGATGAGATGATGCTTGTATACGCACGTCGGTCTTGATATCAACGAACTATTCTCACTCAAGAGGAACTAAATGTTATTCCCTCGTGTCAAATGAATATCCAGGGTTATTGATGGCTGCTATCTGGGTCAAAATGTTCAATTTCGTCTCCGTTGCTGTTCAGTATTTCATGTCAAGGAGGATTGATGCGCAGCTGACAAATGGCCATAATGTGCGGTAATATGTTTTATCTCATTGCCGTAATGAGATCATGCAGATGTCCCTATTAGAAGGAATCCTATCATACAGTGCAGTCCTAGCTATCAGAAAGAATCCTATCGTAATATAGGGGGATTACCGTGCTGCGCATCCTTGGCATTCTTTCTTTATTTCCTTCCTTCCTTCTTTCTTTCTTTTTATTTCATGCTTTCTCACTAACTTGCTTTCTTGTCTTCCTTTCAAGCCTTCTTTCTTTACTTCAATGCTTGTTTTCTTTCCTTTTCATGCTTTCCTTCTTTTTTCTTTCTAATCTTTTCTTTCTTTTCTCTTTCTCTTTTTTTCTCTCTTTTTTTCTTTCTTCCTTTTCTGCCGTATTTCTTTCCTTCCTTTTTCCTTTTTTCCTTCTTTATATCATTCCTTCTTTTCTTTCTTCCTTTCTCTCTTTCCTTATTTGTTTTCGTTCTTCCTTTAAGGATCAAGAAGAACATCTAAATGCGAATATAGGATATACAGGTCTGCGCATCCTGGGCAAGATTCTTTCTTTAATTTCCTTCCTTCCTCTCTTTCCTTTCTTTTATTTTCATACTTTCTACTAACTGCTCTTCTTTCTTCCTTCAAGCCTTCTTTATTATTCAATACTGTGTTTCTTTCTCAATTATTCAATACTTCCTATCTTTTTTCTCATATATCTTGTCTAATCATTATTCTTCATTTCTTTTCTCTAATACGATTTATTATCTTTTTTTAATGTCTTCTACTCAATTTTTCGGCCGTATTGTCCTTTCCTTCGCTTCTTCCCTTTTCTCTTTGTATAACCTCTTCTTTTTCCTTTCTCATCTTATACTATTTTTTTCACTTACCGTTCCATTATACATTTAATTGTACACACTAATTGATAATCAATTCTGCAGCAGGCGACATTGCAGAATATGCACTTAATGAAGTCTGTGAATTTAAGTTCTGCACAAGTTTTTTTATCGGATAACGACGAGGGTTGGTGTATCGCCGAAACTTTATATCCATAATTTCTGGCTGTCAAACATGTGCGCAGAAGACTTAAAGTGGGGTGGGGCGGGTACATAAAACTTGATACACTCAAAACATCCTTAATCCACTGCAAATAATTCCGTAAACAGATTCGCGGCGGCATTGTACCTCCAGTCATTCTCGTTAAGCAGTTTGAATAAAACAATAA
>JZLH01S0211346.1:0-10025 GCA_001188425.1 Eucidaris tribuloides
TTTGCATAATTAATTACTTAAAAAATAGAAGATAATTTTTTTTCAAAAGTCTAACTTTACAGTCTTGGAGACTACATCCAGCTCTATGCACATGCAAATTTTCGCCGCGATTCGCGGCCGAGATCTGAAAGAGGGGCCAAATTAGGCCCCCCCCCCCCCCCGGGCTATGCAATTTCAAAAAAGCCGGGGCTAATTAGGGTTAAGGAATCTGAATGATATATCATTCTAACCAATTTTCAGCAGTTCTGATGTTGTTTTTTGAAGTCTAGGTGAGAAAAAAATCACGGAGAAAGATTGAGGAACTTTTCTGATCAACCAAAACAATACTTGGTTTAAAATTGTACTTAACCACCCCCTTAATTTTTTTTTTCCTCTTCACCTTCCAGATATGGTCCCACAGATGCTCTGAAGTATGTTGGGATCGAACGAGAGATGGACGTGCCTTACATTGCTGGGAAATAAGATGACTACAAGCACAATGCACAAATCTGCTTGTGTCAAAATGATGCAGCAACCATGCCAGTAGTTTGTAGATGAATTTTGCATAATTTATCCTTTCAGTGAAAGTAGCTTAGTCTATTCTGTTTTTTACTTGCATGTACACAGATAATTATGACAGCTATAAATGCCAGAAGAGTTGTTTTACAAGTTGAAAGCATGAAGTTGGTCCTACGAAGAGACATTGATCCACAGTGACTGTCACATATAACTTTCCAAATTTTATGCATATTTGTACAAATGCGTATACAAGAGCCAAGATATGTAAATTGATGCACACCCTCTAAACTTGTTTTGGCAGTGACTTGTGGAGGTGACTTGTTATCCACTATCACTGTTTATCATTATCAGTATCTTTGGCATAGGCCTTCATTTTCTTACATAACATGAAATATGCCTCCAGGAATTTGGTCCTGGATGGTGCTAGACTTATTTACCTTTTCTCGTAAATAAGCATAAATATGCATACAAATACATATAGACTTTCACAACAGTATGCATGGAAAGTTGCATATGACCGTCACTGTATATAAATAATTATGATATAGCCAAGCAGGCCAGTGGAACACTATATGTTGAGTATCTAATAAATATTAAAATACAAAATTGTCTGGTATCATATGTGACCTGTCACCACAAAACGATCAAAAAGTTGCAATCGAAGTTTTCATGTAAATGCAGTAAATAGTCAAGTTGGGTTTGCAAAAGGTGATTCTGGGATTCTGATATTTTCTAAAGGTACATCATTAATTCTTATGTGTCCCAATTTCAGGATGAGAAGTGGTTCAGAAGTATGAATTTTCTTGAATGGAACTTCGACAATCTTTCAACGGGAGCTTGAAAATTTGGCCGAATTCGATCTTCACATAGCGAGATCAACCATGATGAAACCTAAATATAATTGCTTGTTATCCAACATCTTCAAGTCCCCCTGTAATAATCTTGGTATCACTACAAAGCTACTTTTATGAACTATTCAAAAACGGTGACTGTAAGAACCAAAAAGGATTGTCCAATCCACAGTTGTCTTTTGGAAAGTGACTAGTTTTACCAAGCTTTCTATGGAACAGAAAAGGCCTTCCGTTTCGTGTGAATGAGCACTATCTTTACAGCCATTTTTCTCCGCTTTCTTGATAATGGCTTACGTGACAGTCCAAACTTGTGAGCAGGGTTTTTAATGGGTTTGCTTCGTCCATCCTAGACAAATTATTTACCATTTGAAAGCTTAGAGTCTGTACTTCAAGACAAGTATGAAGAAACGCAATTTCTTATTTTTCCGACTTATGGTATGTTTTGTGGTGATAGGTCACATAGACTGGGTTTTAAATTGCATTTTGTTTTTGTCCGCCCCCAACATATTTTTTTCTCTGTTCATTGCCCTTTGTATGGGCATTGTAAACCCCTCAAAAAATTTGGTGAATTGTGGCTTTGTGAAACCGGGACAAAAATTCAATAGAGGCTGGCAATTTCAGACTCTGAACAGTTTGTACAAATGTCCGATTCACTGGCTACTGGGCAATCAAGAATTGTAAGTGGAGACTGGAAAATCTGATACCCTGATTTTTGGTCATGTGATCGTGGTATTCTGTATTTTACTACACGTCCAACAGAAGACGGAATGTGCAAGGAGTTCGGGGGGGGGGGGGCGCGCTGGGGCTGTGATATTTCTATCGAGTTTGATAAATCAGGATCTCTCAAAATTGAGTGATATTAACCCCTAATTGGGTTGTGTATAATTGAAAGTGGAATAAACCTAAACATATTTCTTTCCAGAAGGTTGGGCAATCACATTTTTTTAGACAACAGCCGACTTGGCCAAAAAAATGTGGCAATGTGAACCCAGAATTATGTTGTCTTGATATGACGTTATTATATTAATCCTTGTCATGCACAAATCATATCTATTTTTACACTATTGTTAATATTGTATTTATCTACTTTGTTTGTTGCTGAATATGCAAATGACATGTATAATTTTCTGTGATTGTATAGTTCAACAGGACTGTGAACATGAAAAGGGGTGGGGGAGGGGCTTTTTGACATTAAGGCACGTGGTTAATCAAGTAGACCTGAAAATGATAACCAGTAGTAGCAGAGTAGGGACAGCACACAAACACACACACACACACACACACACACGCATCCATGTTTTCACTGTCGATCGGGGGCATAACATTTATCATCTCATGTATAGTACAGGATGTTATACAAAATATTTTGTCATGTGCAGTAGACTCTTTAATTAACAAAGTCCTTGGACGACCAAAATTACTTTGTTTAATTGAAAACTTGTTATATCAGGGTCGTAAAACCAATATAAGAATATTTCCACATTTGGTTGTTGTATCCAGATTATGTTATATCAGTGTTCCACATGTATATAACGAGAGTCCACCGTACTGACAATTATGTGTGAGTGACTTTGGGATCTTTAGTGGAATATGTTACTAAAACTTGAAAGGATTAAGATTATGATTGGTTATTAGCTGAAAAAACGGACTGATTATAGCTTTAAAAAGAAGATATTTAAAACATGGAGTAATACATAAGCGTGGTGAATATATGGTTAACACATCCAACATTTCAACCACTGACTACATATTCACTCACATCGATTGGTTTCTAATAATGACAAAGATCTTCCATTGATTTTTTGAAAGAAGATATATTTAAGAAACACCAGATATCTTACATAAGAATAGGTATAACAATGAAATCATTACACTGCCACACTTAAATATACTGTACTTCCATATATTTTCTTACTGCTATGTTTACATATCAGCTGAGTATGATATTGTGAATGTGCTAAGTGATAGAAAATCTTTATTTTTAAACATACACTCAAATTTATGGTTACAAAGCTGAGTAAAAACTGCATATAATGTAAAGATGCCGCATACAGTTACCTGGAAATCCTTATTTAACTTTTGTGGTAAATGTGATATACAGTAGATAAATAAATAAATACAGTAGATTCTTGGTATATAAAAACTCTTTTGGACTAAGAAATCACTTTGTAATAATGAAATTTTGTTATATAAAGTTTGCATACACAATAAAACAGAAGAAATTTTAACTTTGGCACCAGAATAATATCTTTCTTATTGTAAGATTTTGTGTTTCATCAGTGTTCTTTATAATGAGATTCTACCATATCTCCATGATTTTTTTTTTTATCCCTGATTGAAACATGCGAATGTTGGAGTCTCTGGAAAAGTTTCTGTATTTCATATCAATTTAGGTATGCCATTGATTCTGAGTCTGAAAATGGAAATGATTGCATATTTGATAATACATGTACCTGTGTCAATATCATGAATTTGTTGTTACTGCATGTGTTACTGTCTCTAAATAGGATAGTTGAAGTAATTGGTGTTGAGAATCATGATTCTCAGTTGTTCCAAAAAGAAAAATGCAAAGTTTTCAAAGTACATGTATTTTTGTGACAAGTGTGTATCTTTTGGCTGTACACACATGTCAAGCAATTTCACATACTGCATTAATCCTCTCAATATCACAAATGCTGTTTGTGTATTTACTGGTCTGAGATCAGTGATGAAGTGAAAATTTTCCTTAGTTTAAGATGTTTTAGATCTTAGAATTAGCTCTGTAATTAAACCAATCCAAATTTGGTTAATATTAACTACTGTATAATTGTAATCTCAAATAGTTATCCTTGTTCAATTATATTGATATGTTGCCTTCATGAGTATATTACCAGTCTTCCAACTGAAATTTCAAACTGTATTACATTTTCGTTAGTTGTAGGATTGTGGATGTGCATTCTATTCTATAGAAGGATGTTAACACATTGAATTGTTGTTATTATTTTTAAAGATGTATATTTTCCCCTCTATACAGTGTGTATCCCAAAAAAAGTAGACACTTGGAAAAAAAATAAAAATATATTTCATAATTGTGAGATTATTTTCTTATATAAACATTTTACCTTGGACCTAAGCTATCTGATGACACTGTTGGTATTGAAAGTATTCCACGCATGAGTGAGCACAACCCGCTTTTGTGCAATCGGCCAAAAATGCATTTGTGCACAGAATTGTGTTCTCAAAGTCAATGTTTAATGCCTCACAGACCGATGCTGCAGAAGCTCTCAACTGATGTGCAGAAGTATTCAATCCTCAGCATGCTCAGAGAAGAGGTAATATCAATTTTGTGACAAAAAAAAACAGAAATGAAGCAATGATTCAGATATATTTCCTAAAAATGAAGAAGGGGGTGGGGAGTGGGTTGTATCTTAATCATTGCTTCATTTTGACTTTCATGTCACAGAATTGATATTACCTTCTCGGAGCATGCCGAGGATTAAAAAATGAAGCAAATAAAAAAAGCAATGATTCCGATACACCCACCCCACCCCCTAACAGCGAAGATAATGCCATTTTTAGCTCACCTGAGCCAAAGGCTCAAGTGAGCTATTGCGATCGCTTTTCGTCCGTCGTTCGGCGTTCGGCGTTCGTTGTGCGTAAACTTTTACACATTTTCAGCTTCTTCTTCAAAATGCATGATTGGATTTTGCCCAAACTTGGCAGGAATGATCCTTAGGGGGTGGGGATTCAAGGGTCCTCAAATGGTACACCTGGCCCCCCTGGGGGCCCAGGGGCAGGGCCCTAAATGGCCAAAAGTAGGTAGTTTTCAAACATCATCTTCTCTAGATCCAGCCACTTTGTGTGTAGATACCTCTATATGTGCTAAATTAATGTTCCTCATGGCAATGCCCAGGGTGGACCCGTTTGGCCCCTAAGGGGGGCCAAAGTTTGGGATGGGGCTCTATGGGAATAATTCACATTCACATCAATGGATATAAACCAAACCTGGTGGGAATGATCCTCAGGGGGAGGGGATAGAGGTTTTCTGGAATGGTACACCAGGCCCCCCTGGGGGCCCAGGGGCAGGGCCCATAAGGGCCCAAACTAGGTAGCTTTCTAACCACAAGCCCATTTGTAACCCAACTTGGGTGGTAGATGCGTAACGGGGACCTTAATGTTATATGTGGGTCAAAGGTCACGTATGTAGGTCAAAGGTCAAATGAAGTCAACTGCTTCTTCTTTGGTTGGTATTGGCCCATTTGTGACTGACTTGGATGGTAGATGCTACATGTATAGTGACCTCAATGTTAAATTGGGGTCAAGGTCACATAGGTAGGTCAAAGGTCAAATGTTAAGATACTAGGGCGTGCCTTGTTTGTATAAAAACGGATGTTAGAATTTAATTAAACTTGGCAAAATCAGCTATATGGCAAGGGGATGCAAAGTTTTCCAAATGGTTCATTTAGCTACATGGGTGCCCAGATATCAGGCTCCAAGGGCCAAAACTATACATACAGCTGATGTTTTTTCTATGTGTACCATTAGTGTTTGCGAGATCTCAGGTGAGCTAGCGTCGTGCCCCCCAGGGCTCTTGTTTCAATTCACAGTTCATCTTGCAAACATAACATTTTCTTCTTTCTTATTGGGTATATCTGAATCATTGGTTCATTTTTGTCTTTTGTGCCACAAAATTGATATTACCTCTTCTCTGTGCATGCTGAGGATTGAATACTTGTGCACATCAGTTGAGAGCTTCTGCAGCACTAGTCTATGAGTCATCAAACATTGACTATAAGAACACAATTCTGTGCGCAAATGCATTTTTGGCCGATTGCACAAAAGCGGGTTGTGCTCACTCATGCGTGAAAAACTTTCAATACCAACAGTGTCATCAGATAGCTTAGGTCCAAGGTAAAATATTCATATAAAAAAATAATCTCTAGATCATGAGATTTTGCGTAATAATTTTTTTTCCCAAGCGTCTACTTTTTTTTTGATACACACTGTATATTTCTTTTATCATGATATTCTTCACATGAGTGTGATGTTACAACAGTACCGGTATGTTTGAATCATTTTTGTTCATTAATTTGATTGATGCTAGAGGAAATTTAGTTCTGTATGCGTACCTTGCACGTTTTTGCAGAAAGTAGAGAAATAGTACTGCCATCTGCTGTGCACATTCAGCAAATATGGACCAAAACACACACAGTATTAATTACGACAACTATTTTTCATCATAGATGTATTCATTATGAGAACTGTGGTATGCACATAAATGTTTATATGTATGAATAAAGATAACCGCATTAGAACCAATAAAATACGTTACACAAGCATTAAACGTTTTATACAGACATTTCCAGATTTGTTGGATTTTCCTTTTTAGTACTGTTTTTCTTAAATGAACAGATTATTTACAATAGATAAAACTTTAAAAAGTAGGTCAGTAAAATCTGCAAAATATACATCCCTTTGAAAAGATCTCAAGGATGACACTAATGGAATAAATATACATGTACTTCACCCAAGTTATGTCAAAATTCGACAGGCTGTTCTTAAGTTGTGACAAGCCCAAATCAGACATGTTTTAGCCCCTATGACCCTTGACCTTTCAACTCTTACATCTAATCAGTTCATTGTTGCCTCATAGTTCACGCTTGGTCCTAGGGACATCAAAATCCAATCAGCTGTACTTAAGTTATCGTGGTAACAAGAACAAAAAACATGATACCTCTGGCAACTTCACAGAGCATAATTCATTCATCAAGTGAAATTGTTGATTTTTTTTTGGTAAGAATTATGTTGTCATTAATAATTATAAGATTTACTCAAATTCATTTCTGAAAGCGCCAACATGGCGAAAGCTTCTTCACAAATATATCAAGTTTGCATCACTCAAATCCATAAAAGTGTTTTTCCTTCAATGATGCTCTACACTGCCAGTCAAATTCCATTAAATTGAAATGCCTCATTCATGTATGTACACAATCTAATCAAAAGTCTTAAAGTTAACATGGTAACGAGCTGAAATGAGATCACTTTCTCTCTATATCTATTATAATGTGTATCAAATGGCCTGAAAGCATTCATATTACACTTGCTTTTAAACATGACAGTGATATTTTAGGGCTTTTTTTTTTTTTTACTAATCCCATTTTTCGTGATTTAATTATTATTATTATTTTTTTTTGGCAAGGGTGGGATTGAAAACTGTCGTAATTTAGTCAGTCTTCAACTGCTACAGAGAATACTTCTTTGATTCAGGGGCGGCGCTTGGGTAAAATTTTAGGAGGGGCGAAATACGTCGGGAAACTTTCGGGGGTCAAACTTTTTTTTACTATCAAAACTGCGAACCAAACAGCATCCGACAAGCCGGGGCAAGGAGCCGACGACGACTTGAAAGCATTTCGCATGCCACAATGTTTTTTTTACTAGCCACTATAAACAAAAATGGGGCGGGCGAAATTTCCGAAAACAGTAAATTTCTCGTCTTTTTAATTCCGTGTACTTTTAAAAATTGACAAAAATAGGGGACGGTCGTCGCACCCCCCCCCCCTTCCTAGGGCACCGCCCCTTCTTTGATTGCTGTAAATTATGTGGACATGAAGAAATCTAACTGTATGTGAAATATACCTAAACTCCTCAATAATTTGCTCCAGTTATCACCATCAAACAGATGGATTTAAATGTTGTTTTCAAAAGCACTTACATTGCAATTATTAGACATTCGTTAAACGGTAAATAGATGTACCCCAAAAAGCATGTTGGTAGAAGAGTTTATAATTTTACCACTTTTGCACTATACTGTAAACCACTCACAGCTACAACACTCAAGCTACAACGTGTACAAAATAATGTAAATATTCGTTTGGCACGTGATCACGTTGGGTGTAGCGTAGTCTGTGCGCGGGCGCAAGGAAAGTGTTTTTGTTCCCAGGAGAACGTAGTCTGGACAGGGTTGGGTGGGAAATATAAAAGGTGGGAAATACCGGCGGTAATTACCGGTAAATACCGTCCGGGAAATAAGAGGCCGTCCGGTAAATATGGCAAAAAGCGGGAAATAAGATTAAAACATCAATTTTGACAACTTTTTCTTCATTTTAATGAGAAGTTATTGCTAGAGAATTGTCTACATAGGTAATCTGATCTAAATATTCACTTATTTCTATTTAACTGTACCCCTACATTTGATATATTTTGAAATTATATATTCGCTCCAATAGTCCACATTAATAACTTGGTTATCAATCAGGACCATGCAAGAAATTTTCCCCATGTCAATTCTGCATTCTTTCTTTTTTCTATTCTTTTCTTAGGACAGTTTTCCAGACAGTAATGTATGAAAAAAAGAGAAACTCTTATTAACTTGTATATTTAATGTAGCCTATAGTTTGTACACTGGCCCCATGGGACGTGTGTGGGATTATGGCTTAAGGAGGGAATTGAATAGAACTGCCAATTGCCAATATTCATAGTGGACTGATACTGTATTTAGATAATGAAAAAAATAGAAGAAAATTCCAAGATTATCGGTTGTAACTAGAAGAGTGCAAATGATTGCCATCCTAACAGCGACAATGATCAGTGCAATTAAATTGTTCATTTATGTGATATGGACATGAGTGAGTATAACAGTTCATTAATAGCATTATGGAACATAGTGTAGCTTTGTGAAGGAAGAGGGATTACGTACAAACATACTGTATGTGAATTTCAACATCTTTTTAGTGATTTGTAGTTTTTATGAGGCCTAGTTGTTTCACAATAATATTGTTTTAGATTACGAACTATAGTGTAGGACCAAGACCCAAGTGTAATTTCAAACATTGCCAGTTTGTAGAAGGTAATGATGTCACGGGTGATTAACAAGCAGAAGTAGAGTGACTTTCTTCCCTTTTCTGACCCTTTATCTATATTATAAAAAGAGGACGGATGTTGGCTGTGAGTGTGTGATTTGGCTGTGAAAAGGGTGAAAAGTTGGCCTAATTTGCCCTAATTTGGCCTTTTTTGACATCGTTTGGCAATTCGGCATGTAATTTGGCTTTTTGAAATCGGAAAACCTGGCAACCATGGTTTCTTAGTAAGGCTGCCACTCGTATAGCGTGTGGGCATTATCCTGTTCATTTATAGCGTGCATGCAACATGTACGCGTACATGTGTTATCCTAACTTCGAGCCGCTTCGCCATTGGGTCGGTGCGGCTAGCCGCTGGTAGGGAAAACCCGGCCCTTACCGTATTCATTCACGGTTCTCAGTTAAATTGTGCACAGATTTTCAAGAGGAGGTTTAATTCAAGTAATTTGGTAGATTTAGGGGACCTAATTTCAAAATATGATTCAAGTACGTACGCGTCGCATCCCGCCTGTTTATTCAATCATAGTGTGCATGCAACATGCACGTGTACACGCGTTATTCTAACCCCGACCCGCTTCGCGTTTGGGTCGGTGCGGCTATGGTTGTGAGGCTTCGGCCGCTATATATAGGCCGACGGATACGGGGCTACGGACGTTTGGCGGCACCGTGATCTTCACGGGTGGCGTCAAAAAGTCGGGGGGGGGGGGGGGGTAGGAGGACGGGGGAGGAGAGCACCCATCTATGGGAAAAATTTATATGACAAGCAGGGTTCCCAGTGCATCAGGGAAATCGGGGAAATTATTTTACTTTTTTCCAGTCAGGGAAAAATCAGGGGAAAAAA
>JZLH01S0211347.1:10471-26240 GCA_001188425.1 Eucidaris tribuloides
CTGAGATATTGTCACCAGAGCAATTGTCGCCGAAGCAAATATCGGGTCACCATTACTACTACCACTACCACAACTATTGTCTGTACTACCACTGGCTACTACTATTACTACTTCTTCTTCTACTACTACTACTACTACTACTACAACTACTACTACTACTACTACTACTACTACTACTACTACTACTACTACTACTCCTACTCCTACTACGACTACCACTATTGCCCGTCTACTAGTACTAATAAAACCACACAATTATATTACTGCAATACTACTTCTAATTTCTCTCTCTCTCTCTCTCTCTCTCTCTCTCTCTCTCTCTCTACTACTACTACTACTACTACTGCTACTACTACTACTACTACTACTACTACTACTACTACTACTACTACTACTACTACTTTTATTACTTGTGTCTGTAGCACACAACACTTATGCCAGAACGATACAAACTAAGTAGAAGCTTCATTGTGGTTACATTTCTTAACCCGTACCATATATCTCGGGTCGGGGTTCATGAACAATGTGTGTTATAGTGAAATCAAATCGTCTCCAACGGGTCTTAACTTCTTCATCGAATTTGTTATATACCAGGATTATAAATGTGAATACAATCCAGCGTATGTTCAGGCTCGACTCGCTGACTTCAGTGGACCGTTGGGTAATACGGAGACGTATCTTCAGATGATACTCGTAAGGGATAATGTACCCATGTCTGCATGCATTGATGGAAGCCGGACAGGGTTCAAGAATTACAAATCAGGTATATTGACCAAGCTATTAATTACATTTTCGCATATCGTGCAGATCAAAGTACACTTGTACACCATGCTTGTGCAAGAATACATTGACAAATGGGAGAAATCTGGATTGCTCAGGTAGAAAATCTCTTCGATAAATCATGTATGCAGAAAATGGATATTCAGGAGTGGTCAGAACCAGTGGCGTATCTGGCGTCTGCTGCCAGAGTCCAAAAGTCCCGCAAGTCCAGAAAAGGCTGATGGGGGGGGGGGGTGGGGGTTAAATTTCTCGGCTCACATTTTTCTGCACAGGGTGGCCTTTTGGTGCATTGTCACCTCTCAGATCAGCTGAACGCCCCCCAAAAGGGTCCTTCTTCCTCGTCAGGGGGGAGGGGCACTCTGCCCCCTGCCCCATCTGCCCATACAATCCGCCACTTGTTTCCACTTTGATGCCTTACGAGGACAGCTATTCGGTCTTTAAAGATGAATGGTATCAAGCGGTTATTTACTCCATCCACTCCATAAAAAGTAGCTTAGTTCACTGCTAAAACTGGGGTGTTAAATTTAACACCAAGGGTGCTGTACAATATGAATACCTGAAGAGTGTTAATTTCTTATCACCCTCGGTGTTAACGCTAATGATCTAGGTGTTTGAAATAATTCGTTTGATCACAAAGCTTTCAAATGAAAAAATCCCCAAAACTTAACTTGGGCTTTAATACTAATTTGAGATATAAAACTTTTTTTTTTTGCGACCAACGATCAAAATATCGAACGCGTGGTCTGTGTTGGGTGACTTTCTTAATTCGAAAAGTAAGTAAACGATTCACCTCGTAGACCTGTGTGATTAAAGTGGAAAGATAAACCATCTTTAAAATATCTATCTTTAATCGGCAATCATCTTCAGAAACATACATTTAATTGTTTTTCCATCAAAGGTTTTTAGAGCGACATGTACGTGGGAGAGGTCCCGGGCTCAAATTCCCGAACAAGCCCCCAAATATTACGCACACGACGGGCAGAGCAGACAAAAATCGTCCTTCTTCAGCTCTGACATACATAGCAAACAAAGCATTCACACCAAAAACACTCCAAAAACGACATGTTACAACACAATTACCAAATCCATGCCGTTTATTCTTTCACGTTTCGGTCAAAATACCCCATTCGTCATCAAAAGGTTTGTTAGTACGTTTAACAACATAACATCAATTTGGTCCGAGTGGCAAAATCTTTTGTTATCGTAAATTTACGGCAGTTCATTATGTTGGTTAATTTAAGTTCATTTCGAACCATAACAATCAATAAGAATTAGAAATATTGATTGCTTTTCCATTTATTTGTATCTTATACTTCTCCCAGGTATATACCGTGATCCGGGCTGTAAAAAGAACAGCTTTAACACGTGTGTTTTGATCGTAGGCTACAATAACACCGATACCGACAACGCCTATTGGATCTTGAAAAATAGGTAAGACATGTTAAAGGTCTTCTGATATCCGAACGCATGTTGACATCTCTTGATGCCTACTGGGCTGCGTACATTACCAAATTGCTAAATATTTTGTAAAACTATGCATCATATATTTTTTCATATTTTTAAAAACCTTTTCTGCACTTTGATAAGCCCATGCACCTCTAAACAAATCCTCCAGCTCATCTTTATTCATAGTTTGCATGTGACATCATCATCTTGTAGCACTTGAGCTGAACAATAGGCAATAGTTATATCACGTCACATTCATTACTACGTACACCTGCAATAGCATCACACAATACGGTACCCCGGGCCTCTGACAACCTCTGAATCATAATATAGTCATTGCTATGTCACAGAGAAACAATTGCATAAAACATACGGCACTGAATGGGAAGGCACATAAATTTGTTTATTGTTCAGCTCAAGTGTTACAATAAGATGATGTGACATCCAGAATATGAACAAAGACCAAATGGAGAATTTTTTTTTTCAAGAGGTGGGGCTTAGCAGGGTGCCGAAAAATGTTTTACAAATATTTCAAAATATTTTCACAAAATATTTAGTGATTTGGTGATGATGAATAGGCATCAACAGAAATCAACAAGCATTCAGATGTCAGGGAACATTTAAAAATATTTTTCTGTGGCAGATCCTCATTTTGAAGTTTCATAATTCTGGTTGGTTATATTCCGGATATGTGCAATAAAGGAGCGGGATGAGAGTGCGTCGAATGGGCGAACTGTAAATGTATTATAAATGGTACAGAAATCAATTGCCGCCTGTTGCAGGCTGAGGCTTTTCCGCCAAACTCAGCGTGTAAAGAGTTTATTATAAAGTGAATATCTCCCTGATAAGACTGACTTTGGCATGACAGCCCTTTAACTCTTAACGTGCCGAAGTTGCAGATCTGCACCAAATAATACACATAAAGTCCACAGGGGTTTAAACCCTCTGGCATGTTAAGAGTTAATCGGAACATCATCAGACATATTGAGGCTCATATTGACGTTCTTGCAAAACCAGCATCATCAAATAGTTTGCGTGTGCTAGATTAGTCTGTAACTCTCCTCGATTCTCACATTGTAGTCCGCTACTGAAAGAGTTGCATTGGTTACCCGTGAAACAAAGAATCATATTTAAGACTCTGTTAATAATTTACAATTCATGGCAAGTCACCAGTATACATACAACAGCTTTTAGAATTAAAATCATTTACTCAAATGCACTACCGCCTCCGAAGTTCTCGAGATAATACACTACTGAAACATCCATCAGGAAAGTCAAAAGTTTACCCTCCTGGGTGGGTGAAGAGCATTTTTGTATGCTGCCCCCAAACTTGTGGAATATTCTATGTTTGTGAGAAAATCGCCATCCGTAAATGAGTTAAGAAAAGGTTGAAAACCCACTTGTTTAATATTGAAATTTAATTTGTGTTGTACATGTTTATAAAAATATTATATTGTAATGCGCAGTAGAGTATAATTATTATAGTATTGCTGCCAATATAAATGCTTTATTATTATTATTAGTCCACTGGAAAACCTGAACATATATACCAGTTACAAAAGAACCAAGTTTAGTATGCCCAGATGACTGAGTGAAAGGCTATGTCAGTATTCATTGCAAATGACTGTTCTTGATGTCTTCGTACATGGATCAATATCAATTTCGAAGGAAATGTATCACCTTTGGCGCCAGTTTTAGATAAAACGAAGAGGTAATGCAGGGAAATTGTTTGGGAGCGTTTTATAACCTTAAACATACTATTATAACAGAAACACCGGGACAGTCAATCGAATTATTTAGGTTATATAATTTGTGTGGTAATTTACTGCCCCCCCCCCCCCAACGGTAGGAAGCAGTAACTGCATATCTGCTGAGCTGAGATAAATGCAATTTTGGGTTTTGGCACATTCCTTAAAAACAAACTTACCATCGATTTTTGTGTGTGGTAGGATTACGCATCATAGCTAGTTGTCTACCACTACATAAGATAAAAAAAATATGTTACCTTGTGTTTTTTTTATAATTAGGGAAAATGTTAGTTACTGCGGTGGCTGCCTCCAAATTTTGTCAGTTTCCCCACGGAAAACGCAGTAACTACACGATGGCCATTTTCTCAGATCCTTACTGCAGTCTGTGTTTGCGTGAATGTGAACTTTGGGTGTGTGTGTGTGTGTGTGTGTGTATGTGTGTGTGTATGTGTATGTGCGTGTATGTGTGTGTGAGTGCGTGCGTGTGTGTATGTGTGTGTGTGTCTGTGTGTGTGTCTTTGTGTGTAAACAGTATACTAAAACTATGCAGCAAGTGTTAGTGAGTCTTAAGAAAAACAAAACTTGATTTTCGAAGAGCAAAGCCAGGTTACTAAACTGTCGCGCTATTTATGTCTTCTCTACTGAATTATGGTAGGAATTCTATTATACTGTTTAAGAAAAGATTATACCAAAAATACAAAGGCCAATTAAGTCCTAGAAATAAACAGACCAGGTAGTAATGACTATAGAGCCTGAATGATAAGACTAGCTTGTTAATTACTGCTTTCTCCCATGAGGATTGTAGTTACTGCTTTCTTCCATGGGGAATCTTGGAATGTTTCACTTATGCAAAAAGCAGTAACTTAACAAATTTGCATTTTAGTCACTTTCCATACCTCTTTGGTGAAACTGACCAGTACATAATGAAAAAGGATTGCCTCAACCATTGATGTTTGCACAAAAGTGAAAATCCATAAAATGTCAGTTACTTCTTTTTTCCGTGTGTGGCCGTGTGTGTGTGTGGTTGGGGGGGGGGGAGGTGCAGATTAACCCACTTCATGTAAAGTTGGTGTTTTCTAGTCTTGGATCAGCGCCTTTAGCTACTCTCTCATGATGATACCCTCCCTGATCATCGGACCGTACACTGTAACATTTAGGTGTTAAATGTAACATCAAAGTTGTTGCACAATATCAATACCGGAAAAGTGTTGATATTTCAACACCCTTGGTGTTAAAGCCAATGCTTTTGGTATTTGAAATGATTCGTTTGGTGTTATCACACCAGTTTCTGCAGTGTATAACGCCTTCACAGGTGTGCACAACCTCCACTCCCTCGAGAGAAACCGATTTTTTTTTCTTCCAATCTACAGCTGGGGCACAAGCTGGGGAATGGACGGCTACATGTACATGGCAATGTTTCAAGACAACCAGTGCGGAATAGCCAGCAATTACACCGAAGTAGTCTCATTGACTGATTTGTACTAGGCGTTACAAAAGTCAGATTTGTCAAGTTTTGTATTTAATAACACAAAAACTATACGCCAGACTATACTGGCACTAAGTATATTTGCAGCTGAATGTGAACATTTTTAGTAGAGGTGGTTTGAATAAGATATCAATATTCAGTTTTATGTAATTCATGCTTAGGCCTATATGAAAATAGTTAGGGTTAAGATTTTGCTCAATATCCAGTCCCCTGTACAAAATTGAAACTGTACAGTAATCAAATGGTGCGTGTGAGAGTGTGTTTCTAGTCTCCACACAATAGCAATAGACAGTGGCTATGAATAGTGAATAAAGTCTAGCAGTAGCCGAGCTACTTACTAATGAATATCTATCATGGACGTAGATGAGAAACTGCAAACTGGCATCCCAAAGTTTCTAATGTGCCTATCCATAACCATTGTTTATTGCTATTGTGTTGGGACTAGACACACACTCACACATACACCATTTGATTTCTGTACATCTTCAATTTTGTACAGGGGACTGGATATTGAGCGAAATCTGAACACCAACTCTTTAAATTAAGCATGAATCACAGAAAATTGAATATTGATATCTTATTCAAACCACCTCCACCATAAATGTACCTTATTCAGCTGCAACTACACTCAATGCCAGTAAAATCTTGTGTATAGTTTTTTTGTGTATTATTAAATACCAAACAAATCTTATTTTTAACAACTAGTATATGAGAAACAATACTGCGCAAAGTCGTGAGATTAATAAAAATGGCAGAATTCTGAGAAGTAATCCTTTTATCACGCAATTTTACTGAAATAATTTATACCACTTACAACCGAGGGCACTGCTGTGAAAGTTCATTTCAAACATTTCCTGTCGAATAGTTACGGTGAGAAACACAGTCAGATTATACGTGTAGAGGTCAATTTACATCAAGCAAATACTTTGATGCAATGTCTGAATAAAGACCGCTTCTTTCTCCTCGAGAAAACAGTCAAAACAAATCTCGCTAGTCTGGGTATATTAATTCTAGTCAGTTAAAGTATGGGTTTAAGTATGGGTTATAACTTGATTATAAATTGATGGTTGGGAGATGGCATGAGCTGAACATAAAGGAAACGGTATAATATTTGGTGTCAGATAAACGTGTACTTCAGTATATGTTCAAGTGTCTACAGTGATATGGATTCATACGAGAGGAGTAAGTGTATCTGCTATCTGGTTTAGTACTTGGATTGGGGGGGGGGGGGTTGGGCTCCCATGTGTTGTCAGGCCTCACTTCATAAAGTAAAGGATCAGGAGTGTTTAAAGTCATGAACAACCGGCCCTGCTGGAAGGAACACAGTGTCCCGCAGTGTGAAACACGATGCGAAACAGAGTTTGTGAACACGTTGTGAAATCTGTTCACAGTGTTAAATTCGAGCGTTTTAATATTGTAATTCACCAATTCACAGTGTGAAACAGAACATCACTATGTGAGCACTCTGTGAAAAATCTCACTACAGATTGAAATTATCTTCACACTATTAAATTCGGGCGTCTTCACATAGCCAACTATATGAACACACCGTGTGACATTGTGTTCCTTTTCAGCCGGTAAAATGCGGAAATTAGTGCTTAAAACATGAACAGTGATCAACGAATTTCCATTTTAATGGACAATAAATACAATCAATTTAATATCAGCGGTTTGCAGTATGTTTGCATTTTATTTTAATTGGATTGAAATGTATCATTCACGATTACCAGGAATACATGGTATTTTTGGCAGTTTGTGAGGTTCTCTTTAAATAATAAGGTGGTGCATTTTTACATTAAAATACATCATGGAAAATAATGGTGTGTGTGTGTATGTGTGATGGTGTGTGTGTGTGTGTGTGTGTGTGTGTGTGTGTGTGTGTGTAGTGTGTGTGTGTGTGTGTGTGTGTGTGTGTGTGTGTGTGTGTGTGTGTGTGTGTGTGTGTGTGTGTGTGTGTGTGTGTGTGTGTGTGTGTGTGTGTGTGTGTGTGTGTGTGTGTGTGTGTGTGTAGGAAGTAGGAAAGGTTTGCAGTATTCCACACAGAGGCACAATGAAAATGTTGTATTTTATCACTATCGCATCCCTTTTCACTTGGTTGGTCATTCAACGTGGTGTATTACACCAACATGTGCATGAAAACGTACTAATGTAGTGATATGCACTATGAGTGTCGGTTTCTTATATATCTTTTTCGTGGTCATGGTTAAAGGTAAATAACATGATTGGGGGTAGTCCTCACCTTGGTCTGAAACGACTCTAGAATCAAGTAAACTATGCATAGGGATTCCCTGTGAAAATCTTGTAGTCAAACGTTGACTCATTCTAGAATAACTAATGTCTATTGTCCCTCGTGGCAGGCAAACCTGCTGTGTGGCTCTCTATAGGTCTTATTTTTATGGTCCCCAGATAAAATTGAAATGCTAGTATGTTCATGCTTGATTCTCCTTAAGTAAACAAATTACAGACAAATCCTTCCAGCTGGGAGATCCACTCCAGCTGGTGTATAGTTGGTATACATTTCAAATCATTTGGTTCTTGAGGCATTTTCAAGTGTTCCCAATCATGTCACTAACCGTTAACATGGTTAAGTCTGATGAATTTGGCATTTATTCAGAATACAATAAATTCAAAAACCTGCAAAGTATAAAAATTAGAAATTAAATGGCAGTGAAGCTTCGTGTATTATAACTATACTCTATTCACTGCTGCTGCTGCTACTACTACTACCACGACTACAACTTCTACTACTATACTACTACTACTACTACTACTACTACTACTACTACTACTACTACTACTACTACTACTATTATTACTACCACTACTACTACTGATAATATAACCAACAATAATTCCTTCTCCATACTTGTTTTTTCTTTCTTTGGCTGATGACTAAACTTATCATACAACGACGTCACGTTCCATTGAATTAAAAGCATATTAACAAGATTCTGGAAACCTACAATTTGACGGGTGGTGAAAGTGCATTTTAGTCACGCTTGCTCTTCTTTCTTCGTCCACAAATCCTTCTGGCCAAGCTGAATACGCAGCGCAAACCAACATAAAAGGAGATGGCCACGGCAGTCAGTAAAGCTACAGTGAAAAACAGTACGTCAAACAAATATCTTTGGAAGAAGTTGAGGTCATTATTTGTAGAGCGTAGATAGTCGCCGCCATGTTTGATGATGTGTTCTACCCAGAATGCAGCACGGTCTTGAGGAGAGAGTGGCCTGTCATGGAAGATCCCTGAAAGCCGCTTCGCCGTTCTGCTGTATCTGTTATTTTGAGAACGAAATATAATAAGACCTTAAAGTAATATGCTAACATTGTGGAGCTTCAATTAAAAAAAATATTGTCAGACTTTGCTCTCTGAGCTACATAGGAGTGTTTAAATGAACAAATTAAACACTAGAATATACAAAAAAAAGTTTTGAATGTTAATCTGCCACTGGCAAGATATACATGAATAAATAATATGCACGCGGGTGAAGGATAAAATAGCTTCGATCTGCACACAGTAAGTCTATGGGAGGAAATGGGCAATTTGAATGTTTGTAGATTTTCACTTTTTTAAAGCACTAAATTATCATTTTGAAATGCAATATTTTCAGGGCTTCATATTTAGACCATATCAAAGACTCTTAGAGCATGGGGATTATGTAGCTCACATCTTTTTTTAACTGTGGTCAATGTTAGCCTATGGCTTTAAGTTTCATTGTTACCACGTATTATTATTTTATTACCCACTAATTAATAAGTTATTAGTTTAAAAAAATATAGTCATTTATTCTGTGAAGAACTAGCCGAAATCAGATGCTAGGAGTTGTTGATATAACGACATAAAGATTGATGTCCGTTAGGAATAAAATAAACGATAAAGAGATAACCTGAAATCCACAGGGTAACAATGACCACACTAACCCCCCCCCAAAAAAAAATATAAGTAAATTAAAAAAAAATGTAAGCTACATAATCATCCATGCTCTAAGTGTCTTTGATATTATGATCTTAAAATGAAGCCCCGAAAAATTGTATTTCAACATGATTATCAAGTGCTTTAAAAATGAAACGACTACTCGGATTGACCGGATTCACCATGCCCATTTCCTCATATAGACTTACTATGTGCCGATATAGGCTATTCTATACTGAAAATGATCATTCAAGCATATCTTGCTAGTGGCAGCAAAACTTTCCAATCTTGTGTATTCTAGGATGCTTATTTGTCCATTTAAACACTATATTTAGCTCAGATATCACAGATTGACTTTTTTTTTTAATTGAAGCTCACAATGTAAATGTCTTTAATGAAGGGTGTGGTAAGATGGTCAATATGGAGGAGGGTGTGAAAGTAGTAATGTTCGACGAGATGATGGTGGTGATGATGCTAATAGTGGCGATCATGAGAATGATGAAGTTATTATGTATTATGTTAATAACTTTGATTGGTATTTACGGTTCTAAATAAAGCCGTTTATTTCGATGTATTGTTGTTACCCTCTTTACCTACCATCATGGCCATAGTTATTTTTTGTGCTAATCCTAAGATTAAACTAGAAAAAGTTACATTTATTTTGCCTTTTCAAACCTGCTTTCAAATCTGCTTGTTTAGTGTCAGGTGCATGTTAATGCCACCTAAAACCCCTTTGTGTCAATTTTGAAATCATAGGTAATTTGAATCTCATTTTGCGATACAATTAATGTGGTCTTAAAGCAAACCGTGTGAATGATCATCTCAATTAACCCTTTTAAGCCATTTTCCCGGCCATGAAGATCAAGTCAAATGTCTGGTAGGATTATGTTTAACTGACTGTATTATTAACTAATGATCCATTGGTGGAATTCTTGTTACGAAAGCTCGATGGGAGGAAAAGACAACAAATACGAAATGAGATTTTCGAGTTTTGTTATACATTTTACGCGTGTAATATGCCTTCGTGTATACAGTGCAGAATTGCGAAGATAACCAACAAGTGGACGTGCAGTCATCCAACCTATTGATACCAAGATATTGGTATAGAGAGCAGAAGTGATGACGTCAAACTGGTTCGGAAATATGTTGGGACAATAACCTAACCATCATTCAGTGCATCCACAGTTCTGCTATTGGTAATAACAACGAGCAGCAACGCGCTGCACCAAGTTCCGCCAATATCCAAACATATGTTTTTAAACCAGAATGACGTCACAGTCACACGCCGGTACCCTGTTTTATGGGCTTACTTACGTGTCATTATTTAGGACCTTCTTCAGAGCTTTCAGCACAATGGCCGTACTGAGCTCAAACTTGTCGATCCTCACCCCAAGTCCACTGTCCTCAATACGCACCCCTACGTCATACTGGTCCCCCATTAAAGGGATCACAACGATTGGAACACCATGGTAAAGCGCCTCGTGCATGCCGTTGTTTCCCCCGTGATACATAAACACACGCGTTTTGTTGTGACCTGCGCATGAACATGAGGGAACGAAAATAACAAACAATATTAAATTAACCCATTGGGCTCGATATGAGCATGTTAGGAAGGTCCATGACATGGGAGACGACGCAAACATCAAGACATAATTTAACACTATGCAACTTCAATTAAAACAGTCGAACTTTGACATATATGAGTTACACAATATGGCTTAAATGGACAAATAAATACTACATAGTACTAAAATTTGGACAGTTATGCTGCCAGTTGCAATGTATGCATATGGACAAACATCATCCCTGACTTATTCATCGGGTAGATAACATTTTCATAACATAGTATTATAGGAATGATAGGAGGAAATGGACAGAGATAAGACATGGTCAAGCTAAACTATTATAGATTTTCACTCTTTTAAAGCACTAAATGATCATGGTTGAAGTATGTATAATAATGTTTTCTGGTCGTAACTTTTAGATGCTATCAAGACACCTAGAGCCCGAGGAGTTTTGTGGCTCAGATTGTTAACCATGATCATTGTGGTTAAATTATACCTTAAATATTGAAGTGAATGTTAAGGGCATCATTACCTTTTTTCCAGTTTACAACATCCGAGATACTATTAGACGATCCTTCATCCCTAAAAAAGTCACAGTTAAAGACAAGGTCCACCCTGACGTCTAGTTGCTTTTAATAAAACAGAACATTGAGAGAAACATATTAATGAAAGTTTGGCGAAAATCCTCCAAACAATAGCGGAATTATGAAGTTTCAAAGTTTTAATTTTGTGGTGTCATTTTCGAGCAGCTCCCCATATGTCATGTAATATTAATTTAAGAAATTGCCACTTTTTATTGATTTTTTTTTATAGAAGCATGTATGAAATAATGTTTCTAATTATGTATTGAATGCACAGGTAACATCATTTTTAATTTTCTGGGAAAACGGCACTTTATGGAATGTATATTACATGACAGTGGAGGAGCTGCTCGCATGTGCACGTCACA
Source organism: Eucidaris tribuloides (assembly GCA_001188425.1). Taxonomy (NCBI): domain Eukaryota; kingdom Metazoa; phylum Echinodermata; class Echinoidea; order Cidaroida; family Cidaridae; genus Eucidaris; species Eucidaris tribuloides. Next base: position 22,359 of record JZLH01S0211347.1, read on the forward strand.
AATTTGAAACTTACACAAATCAGGACTCTCTTATCTTTTGATGGATTATCGCCAAACATTTATTGATATGGTTCTTTCATTGTTGGGTGGACATTGCCTTTAATCCATTTCTCTTCTTACCCAGCAAGTCGTTTTGTGGAATCCATTCCATTGTCTTCACGTTGGGGGGAAAATCGATCGAGAACACGTTGGCGTCCATAATGTGCCATACAACTTTCTGATCCAATTGTGCGAAAGCGTCGGTGAAGATCTTCACGAAGTCAGATTTGAGGGTTGCCATGGAGCTTCGTAAGGTAAAATAGGTACCAAGAGAAAATACCACCACCCCGTGCTCTCCAGAACTTTGCATGAATTCTTCTAACTCCTGGAAGGGCAGAGAAATATACGATATGTTTTGTTTTCCAGCTACTCGTGACATTCGTCTCGAAAAGAATTGGCTTGTCAGAGGAAACAACAAGTCTCTGAGGTGGAAACACTCTTTCCCTGATGAGAGTGGTGCGCAATATTAATTTTGGCATGGTTCTTATACCCAGGATACATTATCTCTCTTGTTTTCCCTAGCTGTACTTTTGTGACAACCTCGATCAGTTTTGCCTCGGAGCACAATTGTAAAGTTCACTCTAGATAAGCTGTTCAGGCAGCTATTGTCAAGTCTGAGCTATCTAGCGATATGGTACAATCGGAGTAGCATATACATGTATAGCTAAAGGTATTGGCTAACATTTACCACAGTTAAAAAAAAAATCTGAGCTACATGATTTCCCATGCTACCATTGTCTTTGATAAGGTCTAAAAATGACGCCCTGAAAAAAAATGTATTGCATAATGATTATTTAGTGCTTTAAAAAGGTGAAAATCGTAAGTTGATCGGATTCACCTGCCCATTTCCTCCCATAGACTTACTGTGTGTACACCTACGGTATTTAAACTCGCCCCGAGTTTTAAGTGTTTATTCATGCATAACTTGCCATTGGCAGTGTAACTTTGTAAACTTTTTTTTTATTCTCGGGCGTTTATTTGTCCATATGAACACTACTATGTAGTTCAGATATCAAAATTTGACAATTTTTTAAATTGAAGCTCCACAATGTTAGCCTATCACTTTATCCTAGAATTTAATTTACCGTTTAAATATTGTGCAAGTTGGGAACAATAATTTATTTTTTTTTGACTAGCAGAAATAAACTGTGGGTTTCATTTGGAAAAATAAAAACTAACGAAAACAAATTAAATTGGTCCAACAGAAACCTATAGAAAATTCTTATTGACCCGACCGAAAATGTATAATTTATTGGTACACCCGAAACAAACTAAACATTCCTATTGGTCTATGAGAAACCTACAAGTAATGTCAACTGGTGCAATAGAAACTAATAGTTTTTTATCCAAATAAAAACCAACAGAAAATGTTTACTGGTCCATTAGAAACCAAATAAAAAATTTTCATTGTCAAAAAAAATCTTTTAGTTTCTGTTGGACTGACTTAGATTTTCCACTGGTTTCTGTTGGATGAAATGTACCACTTTCGCCATTGAAACCAATAGGTTTATTGGTTTTTGTTTGGTCCAACAGCCTATTAGCTTCTGTTAGACATTCGGAATGGGGTAGCTTAAAGATAACAATAGAATCAAAGTTTCGCTATCAAACATTTCGTTCTTGTGATCCATTTCGGCAAAACTAGTTGCATAGCAATTATACTACAATCCAAAGTTTACACAAGCAAGATCTGTGTTTTTCATCTAGAAAATGAAGTAGAGTCGTTATTGAGAAATTTATATTATCAAAGGCTGGATATAGAATATAGCCAATATTAATACATAGTGAAAATTTCAATTCATATATATACGTGGAAATGTTCTCAATTTCCTCTATTATTTTGAAATGTTAAATTGGTTAATGTAATAATGGTATCAATATTGTCCATCAAGTCTACACTTTGTCGGATACTGTGAGCTCATGTTAATACCGTAGGACTAAAGAAAGAGTGAATGAAATGGAATATTATTGTGTTCACCTCTGATAGGGAATTTGAAGGTTTGGTAGTCAATCCTCCAACTGGTATTATATTTGGTGCCATGGGTATTGAAAACTCGACCGCAAAATCTGAGTTCTGTAACCAAAGTTGAACCTTGTTTTGCATGTAATGCAGGAGTGTCTTTCCTTCTGGATAGATTTTGTGCTTGGCCATTAGTTCGTCATAGCCAGCAAACATCATGGGCATCGTCAGATGAAAAAGTGTGCTAAAGTAAGTGTTATAAACACGTTGCATAAACGTCATTCTGCCTGCAAATCCACTCGAAAGTTCAGGTACATATGAAGGATTGTAAGAGTTCCCAGAAATATCAAGCAAAAGTGATATGGCGGGTGTTTCTGACATACAGACCACGGGCATGTTTCCGAGCTTCTCTGCAATCAAAATTCCACACCACCAAACTGGGTCAAAGAGGACCACCTCGTAGTGCTGTTGACGAAGTTGACCCATGAAGCTATCATTTCCAAGAATTCCTCCGCAGTCATTGATGTACCCCTCGTCGAAGATTTCGAAATACTTTTGTAGTTGGTCCACCGGCGGATCAAAGACGATATCACCAATTGATTTGTAACGTTGACGAACGTTTTCAACGGTATCGGTGTGTTCAAACACAAGGTAATGGAGGGCAGGATCCCTCGTCTGGTGGGTGTAAGCTGCCCCGAGTAACATGGTCACATTGTGCCCTCGTTTTACCAGTGCGGTCCCGATATTGGAAGCTGCGTGGTAGTGACTTCCGTGACCATAGTCCGCTGAAATAAGAACATTAGCACCGAAGGCTGAAGTCCCTTGAAGTACGAGAACGAGGAAGCAGACGAAGGCCAACATTGCGATGGAGAGGGGTGGCGACATTGTAACTAAAAAGGAAAGATATAAGAATTCGACACTTGTTTCGGAAACATTCGTTTCAGTTCATTTTAAGTAATAGGCTAACATTGTGGAGCTTCAAGTTAAAAAAAAAATTGTCAAACTGTGATGTGAGCTATAGTAGTGTTCAAATGGACAAATAAACACCCTAGAACACTAAAGTCTGGTAAATTATCCAGCCCCTTGCATGGTATTCATGAATAAGCAATTATCAGTCAGATCTACACCCAGTAAGTCTATGGGAGGAAATGGGCAGGTGAATCTGGTTAATTTGAGTGCTTGTAGATTTTGATTCATTTAAAGCACTAAATCATCACTTTTTGAGGTACAATTTTTCAGGGCTTCATTTTTAGACCTTACCAAAGATACTTAGAAGATTATGTAGCTCACATTTTTTAAAACTGTCGTCAATGTTAGCCTAGTGGCTTTAATATATTTGAAGTGCAAATAAATCAATCGCTTTGTTTAAAGAATTCGGTCCCCGAAAACGAGTAATATTGCTAATTATGATGCATTTATTGATGAGAGGAGGAATGAAATGAATAGCAAAAGCACAGGGCAGAAGGCTCAAAACCATGCCTCCGGCCTCCTCGAGGGAGAGGTGCGTGTGAAAAGCTGAACTAATGTACATATTCTCAATGACCTAAGTGTTTTTTTTTAATAAAACCTACAAATTTAACATCTGAATTTTTTTTCTACAAAAACGATCATTTATTATTTTAAAAAATGGAATCCTAGCAATACCCTACTTTGTCATGTCCATTTTCCTCCATGTATCAATTAAGAGCTCGCAGTGTGCATGTATCCCATGTTCAATTTATTCATACGTATCTTTCTGAAATGTTGCACTCTGGTGTTTTCACCTTTCCATTAAAGTACTACATCATGTAGCTGAGAACCATTTTTGAACCACTACAACGAACGTCCATAATATTTCCAAAACAACAACATCCGCACAAGGGCCAGACCTCACGGGTTACTAGATT
>JZLH01S0211351.1:25239-36371 GCA_001188425.1 Eucidaris tribuloides
CAAAGAAGCAACAATCGAGTGAAAATGTATCAAGACTCGAGAGTGACGAATATTGTCATGTAGGTGAAGCGGATGATATACCTAACTAAGAAAAATTTCATTGGGGAATTTAAGGACACGAAAAAGTGAATATGGAAATACAAACACATATAACACCAAAACAGCAACATCTGCATGCGATATTATAAGAATTTCAGGAATGTTCATTAGAATTTTGGCGGTTATATCCTAGCATTATCATTGTTATTGTTTCATTTTTGCCACAAATGATATCAAATCTCTGATTCGTAAACATGGCATTAACCCTACCCTACCCCTTTAGCCTTCTCAGGAAGGCTAAAAGTATCAAGACAGGTCATGATTACTCAAACGTCTCGTTATTGGGCCTAAGGTTAGTTCCAACCACAATATGAATATATTTTGAACAAAATTAACAAGAACTTCATGTTAAATGGGAATCCCCCTCCCCCTCCGAGACTAATGTGGATTCAATAATCATGAACCCAACACCCCTTGAATCTGAGGCGGCCCATGATTTTTTTCTTCCGGACTAACTGAATAAACCGCTGCAAAACGACATCCGGGTTTCCGTAGCTTATATGGCAATTGAGCTACATAGGAATTAGGAAATTGTTAGGAGGGTTTAGGAGTAGATTAAAGATTAGGTACAGGTTAGGTTAGGTTATAGGATCGATAGCTGTATAGCCTCGGAATCTAAGCTAAATCGAAGCTGTCATACACATTTTTTTTTTGGGGGGGGCGGGGTCTTTGTGATAACGTGTGGTAAATTGTGTGGTATTCGTGTGGTATTTATGTGGTATTTGTGTGGTATTCGTGTGGTAGTCCTGTGGTATTATGTCCAAAAAAACAACAACACAGGAATATCCTGTGGTATATGTCCAAAAAAAACACAGGAATATCCTGTGGTATATGTCAAAAAAAAAAACACAGGAATATCCCGTGGTAGCCCTGTGGTATATGTCCAAAAAAAAAAACCCACAGGAATATCCTGTGGTATTTTCCTGTGGTACTTTCTGTGGTAGTCCTGTGGTTGTCTTGTGGTATAAAAACTACATGGATATCCTGTGGTATTTTTCTGTGGTACTTTCTGTGGTATTTCCTGTGGTACTGCTGTGGTATTCCCTATGGTATTTCTTTACCACATGGGTACCACAGGCTAAACTTCTGCAGTACCACATGAATATGTGTGGGACCTCTTCATCCCTATGGTATTTTCTGTGGTATTATATAGTAATATAGAAATACCACAGGAGTACCACAAGACATTTTTGTAAGGGAGGGCACGGTGAAAAGTTGATAGCCTGACTAAGAAGTAAGAAGGAATTATGCTGCAGTAATGAAACAAGTCACACATTAAATTTAACCTTTTTTGATAGTGAGTGCATTGTTTCTTTCCAGATAGCTGTTCTTGTTTTTCTGTTAGAAATGATTTTACATTGGTAGTGGAGGTTTCTGAAAATTGGCATTTTCGGCAGATTTGTGATGGCAGTGACTTGCCCTTCCATACAGGGGTCATCTTTCGGGGCTCTTTCAAGGCTCTTCCAAGATAATTTCCAGTTTCTCTGCCACATTTTAAGTCTATAACCTAATGAAGTTGCATTCTCAATCAGTGATAACTATATTTGGGTGGATCTTTCAGCATTTTCAGCCCCTAAAAAACAGTGACCCCTTTCTGAAAAGACAAGTGTTTGCGTTTGCAAAATCTGACTAAAATGACGGTTTTCAGAACCCTTAAGTGCCAATGTAAAATAATTTCTATCAGAAAAACAAGAAAAAATATCTGAAAAGAAATAATGCAGCTAGTATCAGAAACGATTGAGTTTAATGCAGTACTAGTTTGGTTGCCGTAGCACAACTCCTTTTTTGTCAGCCTCCCTTCGTATTGGAAAACAGATGACGTCATCCGGTCATGTTACCGGGGGTTTCGTTTATTCATCAATACGACTACCGACCACCGTTGAAACATTATGCGAATTTGCCAATCTTTCTTACCTTTCGCGGTACCAGATGCCTGTTTCTGGAGTCCGCTCATCCACCAAGCTTCAACAATTGCATCTTCGAGATTCTTGAGTTCCACCTTATCTGTACATCGAAAGGTGCATCACAAGAAAAGTCATTCTCAATTTACAAAACGACGGATGATAATGAGAAGAAAATAACAGTCTAGTGACACAAATATGCAAGAGAATTTTGTAGAAGCGTTCTGAGTTTATTTCATTTAATGAAAACGTGGATATCAAAACTTGCAAGTCATACGTGGTCTCCGCGCAAAAAGGACTTTCAGAATGCTCTTGGAATATTGCCGTGATGTCCATGTGAACCTAATCTCATAGGGCATTACACATTCAACATAAAAAATAATTCGCTTTAGAACAGTTATGTAACAATAATTAAACCATTATCATAAAAGGAATGTCCGACATTTGCTCCAGCGACAATAGCTCCGACGATTATTTCATGCACTAACCCTGACCACAACCCTAACCCTACCCCAACCATTAAACCTAACCATATCCTGAACTGGAAACCCAATGGCAACCCTAACCCTAACTCTATCTTCTGAGATATTGTCACGGAAGCAAATGTCGGATCACCCATAAAACATCAATTTGGGGTGCTTATAAGCATTAATTGATAAGAGAAAAATTCAGCTAAATTGTTGCAATAACAGCCTTTTTCACGTGACAGTGGTACAAAAAAGTGTCAAATGTTCGTCGCTGTTGCAGCGATTTGAAAACCTTGTAATCACCTGTTTTATTTTTATAGGACATTCACTACACTGTAAAAAACAACACGGTGTTTTAGTTAGCACCCACGCTTTTGTCAATAAGAGATGTTTGATGTTAGACGGTGTTAGATTTCAACACAGAATGTGTTATTTGGCATCTAAAACATACATTTAAACAACAACAAAATAACATTCAACAGATGTGTCGGACATTAACACCATAAAGTTGTACGTTTGATTCCACAGTTTAACAAAAAGATAATTGACTATTTAATTCTTACATTCCTGCTCCTGCTGCTCGTCCTCCATTTCATTGAAGAAAGGCGATCCTTGAGTGAACACCAACAACGCAGCAAACATCGCTACCAACAGATATGACCTCAACATGTTGATTTTCGCCGTTCTCTACAAGGAGAAGAAGAAGAAGAAGAAGGAGAAGAAGAAGAAAAAGAAGAAGAAGAAGAAGAGAGGAGAACGAAGAAGAAGAAGAAGAAGAAGAAGAAGAAGAAGAAGAAGAAGAAGACTTTTTTTGATCATTCAAAGTAAAACTTTATTTACGGATCACTTACATAAATAATTACAAATAAAAGACTGGTAACAAATTCATTCGACTCATACACTGTTCACATGTAATATTTTAACACAAATGGAATCTGGCTAAAAAGTGTTTTGGTGATTGACTGCATGGTCAAATTCGAATAAGTGAGGCCTTACTATGGCAATCGATTAGAAAAGATATTTAATAAGTTGTATTTCTGGATATCAAAGTTTTTTTTTAAGTCTCCTATGCGGTAAATGTACTTTAATAACACAAAATTCAAATAGGATTACCATGGCCCATACATTAAGTCATTCATTTGCTATAACTGAAACAGATGTTTCATCACAAATCAAATCAAACTGGAAAAGGTATTCTTGTAAATAAGACATTTACGTATAATTCCATTCAACTAAGGCCTCATTTGGGGCTTAAACTACGCTTTTGCATAGTTTAATCAAATAAATTAATATATATTCATTTATATTTGCAAACAACAAATATAATACAAAAAAAGAAGATTGCAAAATTGATTTCCCATTGATCTGATGGTTAATCAATCAGACATGGAACATGGAGTATAGAATGAGAAAAGATAAATGACTAACTTAAAGGAAATATCAATCCAATGGTAGACCCTGCACAAAAATCACAGGCAAAGCAGGTGATGAATTTGCTTACCTTCAGTTCTCGCTTACGTCTGCGGTTACAGTTCTAGCTTGTAATTTAAACCTTGGCCCAGTGTTAATACACACACGAAAATGAAGCGTTGATATTTCTCTTGATAAGATGTACACGAGAAAAGGGGTCTTCAGAACTCCTCAGGAGTTACCGTATGTTTAGTGATACCTAATACACCAAACCGGATTTGTATTAGGCACGGCAAGTTTAAGATTATCGATATGATGGATGTATTCCCATGACCCCGGCCACATTTTCCTCTCGTCAATCAAGTGATGTCAAATATTTAATCATCAAGAAAATTAGTTTATCTTCTCTAAATAATAAGGAGATCCTTGAGGAGTCGGAGGTTACCATATGTGCAAGATACTTAATACAGCAAACCGGATTTGGAGCAGGCATATGGCGAGCGTTGCTGATACACAATCCTTTCACAACCCGCGTAAGTGGTTGTTCTCGTTTAATCAAGTTTTGTCACGTTATGATATCATTTAGGAATAGAGGTTGGAGATTCATCATATTAACATATGATGATTGTTTGAAATAGGTCCCTAAGCTCTAAGTGTGTGCAATGGTACTCAGGGTGACAAACCGAATATCGTTTGGCGCCAAAGCGGGAATTCATCATTTTCATCATCATCATCATCATCATCATCATCATCATCATCATCGTCGTCGTCGTCGTCGTCGTCGTCATCGTCATCATCATCATCATCATCATCCCCATCATCCTCATCATCATCGTCATCATCATTATTACCACCATCACTACTACCACCACCACCACCACCATCATCATCTTCATCATCATCTTAAGTCTTCTTAATCGAAACGAAGGTTGGCCACCATAGCTTTCCATCCTATTCTATATTCTGCTGTTGGCATCATCATATGACGTTACAGATGCCCGCATCATGATGTTATCGCTCAACTTCATCCTCTGTCTTCCCTTTCATCTTGTTCCTTCAAGTACAGCCTTGTAGTATCAAATTCACGAAACTTCCACCACTGTTGCGAAACACATGTCATGCATATCTCGCGTGCATATATCAGTTTGCGCTTTATGATGAGATCAATGAGGTCATGCAGAAGGGTACTAGCTCTTTCCCGCTCTTTCCGGGTATTACCCCCCCCCCCCCACCATTCCAAAACCCACGCCGCTGCATGATTTCGTTGAATCCACTCCGACAAACCAAAATATTATGGTTATCTTTCAGGCATATTTTGCCCGTATAATGCTGGCATCTTTACTGAAACAAGCCATGTTAATTTTATCGTGAAAACTATTATTGTTTTGGGATTTAAATAATCATGTGACACATAGAGGGTGAAATTCTTCCGCATGCTTCTTAGATTTAGGATCTGAGTAATGATTGTGTATAAAGATATTTATCATTGGTGAGGTATTAAGATGTCATTGGTTTTTCCTCCCTTTTCTGTCTTTCAATTTTGCTTTGTCTTCGTTATATTTTTTTTATATCTTCCCTTCTTATCCATTCCATTTTCCCTTTGTTGCATTCATTTTCTATCTGTTTTTTCCCTTTTATTTATTTATTCTACTTTCTCTTTCTATTAATTCGCATCAAGTCGGTTTGTTATTTCTTTCATTCATTGCATTCATCAAGTATGTTTCCCTTCCATTCCTTTTTTGATTCCTTTGCTTTTTATGATTCAGATAAAATTATCATGTATACAACCGTCGAAATAAGGATTGGAAGCGAGAATCTGTCGTCATGAGAACTGAGAGTCCTATCTAACATGCAAGAAAATTTCAATTTTCTAATTAAGTAATTTCACAAAGTCAAATTTTCCAGAGCAATATTTTGTATGGTGCCACTTTAAAGAAAATTAGACAGTTCAAGCTTACGTCGAAGCTAACATCTGCTGGTAGCTCAAAAAAAGCGGATATTGTCGAAGAGCAACTATGGTCTGAATTACCACAGTTTGAATATTCTTCAGTAGGGAGTGAAATTCTGTTTTTTGTCCAAATCCCCAATTTTTGTCACTGTTGTTGTTATTAATGTTTTTGTTGCTACTGCTTCTGTTACTGTTACTGCTACTGCTACTACTACTACTACTACTGCTACTGCTACTGTTGCTGTTGCTGCTGCTGTTGATGCTGTTGTTGCTGCTGCTTATTTTTTCCGGCCAGAATTTCCCCCTTTTCTATCATTTTGTTTTGTTTTTAAAATGCACAATTCAATTAATTTACCAGTAAAGGTTTCGTCGAAGCTCGATTTGCGAGGTAGTCCATCGGATCATGGATTTTTAGGGCCATGATCACAACAATGTAGGAGCGGAATGGCCATAAGGAGCTCTGGAAAGGAGGGAGAAGGGGCTCTAGGTGTTGTTTACTTGCACGTAAATGATAGTAGTTGATATAAATGAATTGATACTACATAAAATGGGCTTTACTCCCACTGATCACTGGATTTTGTTTAATATATGGGTCATAACTCTTGCAACACTTCCTCACAAATTGAAGATGATGCAGTTGCGTTTTTAAGGAATTATTTGATTGAGGTTTGCTTGGTCACGCTTTCCACCGTCAAAAGTCTAGAAATTCTTTGTGAAACCCTTTATAGTGGAGCAGATAAAAGCGATTTTGAGCCGTAATCGTTCAGTTGATGATACAAGCATGAAATTTGGTGCAAATATAGAGTCAAGGTCACTCTCTCAGAAAAAGATCCTGGCCACGAAAAAATCCAAGATGGCGGCCATTTTCCAAGATGGCTGCCAGGTAACTACATAATTATGAGGTATTTGCCAAGTTTTTGTTGGATGTGGGTCAAAATTGAGTAAAATATCAATTTTGACCTTAAGGGGTAGATGTCTCACGGGGAGCAAATGGTCATCGAAAGGTCAAAGGTCATGGGCAGGGGTCAACGAACTGTTTGAGTTCAATGTTAGGGTTTTTGAGCAAGTTTCTATCATGTTGCCCCCAATTGCACAATTGTTATCAAATTTGGGTGGTAGACGTCTCAAAGGGAGCTTAAGGTCACCAAAAGGTCAAAGGTCACCGAGTCTGTTTGTGATATGTCTGTGGTGTCTGTGCTGTTTATATGTTCCTGTGTGTTGTGATTGTTGTTGTTGGTTTTGTCGCGCCGCGTGTATCTTGTGCCGACACATACACACGTCAACATAGAGAACACGACGACTCGCACAGATGGTCGACACACACGAAATACAAACACATGACATCAACAAGCATAGACACAAATATGCAACAAGAACGAGACACACGCAATTCTTCCATAAACGCGGAACAGACCATCACGATAGCACACACAGACACAGACCAGACTCGCACACAGAATATGCAACAGGCACATGCATGACACAGATAGCACACAGACAGACAGAGACAGAGCACAGAAGACATTACACACCATTGAACAGACACTACACACATACAGGACACAACACTCAGACACACACCGACAGACCAGAACACATCGACAGCACACACAAGACCCACACACACGAGACATGAACACATGCACACAGACAAGCTCAACACCATAGAACACAGACAGATAACACACAGCGGCACCACACAGGGAGACACTACGTGACACACACACAGACACACACATAGGGCTCATACATGGTGGGACAATTTTATTGACAGGTGATGACAATTTATGCAAGCTATGTCTCTGTTGTTGCATCGGCACAACATTTGTCGCTAGGGAGGCAAAAAGCTGGAAACAGTAAGGGCGTGCATAAATTGGTCGCGGAAACAAAAAATTTTGTGCGAAATTGTGCAAAACCTGAACGGCACCAACTTGTTTCGCCACCTGGTTAACAGATTGTCGGCCGGCGACAATTTACTGCCGTTGCACGGGTACCCGTGTGTAACCTTCTTACACAAAATCCGTTCCCATGGTCATGGGAGGGGCGCCGGCGAGAATTAATGGCAGGCTGAAGCAATTATTTTGGTAGGTTCATTTTTGTGATTCGATTGACAGTAGGGTGCCATTTCAGAAATTTCCCAACGGTAACTTAAGAAACATCACATGTTCAGTTTTAAAAAAGGATAATTAGTGGAGGCATTTAGCCCAAAGAATCGTTCAGTGATGATACAAGCATTGAAATTTTTGGTACAGGTTGAGTCAAGGTCGCTCGTTTTCAGAAAAAGATCCTTGGCGCCACGCAAAATCCAAGGGATGGGCGGGCCATTTTCCAAGATGGCTGCCAGATGACATCGACTTTATGAGAATAATTGCAGGTTTTTTTCTTTTGACATGTGTCAAATTGAGTAAATTTCAACCTCTTGAGACGTTGAGTTGAAAGAGACTCATAGGAAACTGAAGGTCAGCAAAGCTTAAAGGTCAGTGAGGCAGGTGGCGTCAATAAGCCTTTGCTGTGAGACAATGGTTCTTAAGTTTTTTTTGAGCAAGTTCTTTATTAATTTCCATAACATTGCCTTTTTTGCACAGTCTGTGACCAAAACTGGATGGAGATGTCTCATATGATAACGCTGAAAGTCAAATAAAGCGTCAAAAGGTCCACCTTTCGGGTCGTCAATGGACCATTTTAACTCAGGTTAACTTTGTTTGAGCTAGTTTCTATTATTGGCCATAACTTTTGCGTTCCATTTGTCACAATTGTGACCAAACTTGGGTGGTAGATGTCTCATGAAGTCCGAGGGTCACCAAAGGTGCACAAGGTCACTGCTTAGCGGTCAGAACGACTTCTTTGAGTCCAATGTTTATTTTTAGGTAAGTTTCCTCTTAATGTTCATAACTTTGCCGCCCATTTGCCACAATGTGAGGCCAAACATTGGGTCGGTACCTGTTCATAGGACGTTGGAATGGTCACTAAAGGGTCAAAGGTCACTCGCAGGTGTCAAGACCTTTTAAGCTCAATTTTAGTTTGCGGCAAATTTGTATTATTTCCAATAACTTTTGCCCATTATTTGACAATTGTGAGTAGAACTTGGGTGGCTATGTCTCGTAGAGTGTAAATATCTCCGAAACAGTCAAAGGTCACTTGGCAGGGTCAACAACCTTTTCTTAAGCCCAATTTTAAGTTTTTTAAGCAAGTTTTCTAATTATCTCCCATAAAAAAGAAAAAAATCCTTGGCCACAAAAAAAATCCAAGGTGGCGAGTACATTTTCCGAAAGATGGCTGCGCAGATTGATTACATTCATTATGAGATATTCTGGCCAATTGTGTTTGTATCAACTCGTGTGTCAAGAATTTTAGTAAAATGTTAAGTTTTTAGACCTTTTCCTTGCCGGACAGTGAATATATATACAAAAATTGAATTGCATATGGTCGTGCCGCTATTTTTGAGAATGGCGCCAAATACCGATGTCATACAAACTACACATATCGTCATCGATACGTCGAGATTTGTTTGATTGATCCAACCAGCTTCTATGTTTTTGAGTCACTATGATTCAGAAGAAGCATATGGCCTTTTTGTTTAACCCTTTTATTCAACAAAAGTAAAAAAAAAAAAAAAAAAAAACTGAACAAGTGAGGTAACAGTATTCCGCCAAATAATCTCTAATATATCTCTTACAAGTCTTCAAATGACATTAACATAAGCTGAATAAAATGTATACTCCAGGAGTCTAGTGATCGAAAAAAATATATTTAACAATAATTACAGCACCCACCCACCCCGCCCATGTATCTACGAGTCTTCAACCTTGTAACATAAAAGTTGATTGGTCCACTACATGAAAAACGTCAAGATCTAACGCATGATGCAATGGAACGTATTAGATTTACTTTCCAATGCTTGAAAACCTGAGAGATCCTCTTCACGTTTCATGAATCGAAAAATCAATGTCAAATGTAAGGTAATTTGTTTTCTCCATTTGAATGAAATACTTCAACGGTTATCACACTTTGAAAAAAAAAAGCCTCTATATAGAACTATGATGAGTGTTTCAACCATGGAGATCATTATTCACCCTGCATCCTCATTCCTTAGCAACGAAACTGACGTAAAAAATTGAAATGTTCTATCATCCAAAACTTTATATTCCAACTCAAAAGTAATAACTATAAAAATCATTCTAATCTTAACCTCACTGTCCGAATGAATGTAAACTACTTTTACCATCCATGATCAACATCACCTTGGATGCGTGACGAATTTAAATCACAGGAGCAGCTGTAGAGCGGAGTGTAGCTAGTCCATTTTTAACACATCTGCATTTCTACATAATTTCTTATTTAACACTAGAAGAGTGTCGGCTTCCTCAAACCCTGCCATAACAATAGCAACACAAGGGTTTTTTTAACCCCCAAATTGTAATTCTTACTTCTGGGTTCCTTTTTGCTGTAAACTACTGGCGCTGTCCACCCTTAACCCAATCCTTGATCTTACGGAATGACATTGACAATGATAATACATTGTCTGACTTAAGGAAATTTCAATTCCTACTAGCGTGGATCATTTTTCACTAATGAGGCCACTTTTTCGTGATTTTGACAGGTGAATAAACTTCGCGACAAATAACGACCAGAAATACAGAAAATTAATGTTCTGAAAACAGCATGAGACCAGACATGCCAGACAAAACATATTTCAGATAGAGGCACATAGAAAAGTAGCTTGTGAGCAGATACGTTGTCACTACAGATAACAAGGAACAAGGTGATGGCCAAAATGTGTCCCGTTCTCGTCAGTTTCGCATACATACAAACTTGCTAAATAATGTAACACCTAGGTTCAAAGTGTTTTTGACCCTGTCTGTGATCTTTGACTATTGGTGACCTCCAGTTCGTATAAGACATTCACCACCCAGTTCCGGTCACAATGGCGGGAATGGGGCAAAGTTACAGACATTACGCAAAGTGCTCAAAAACTAACATTGGGCGCAAGAATGTCGTTGATCACTGCCAGTGACCTTTGACCTTTTCGTGACATTCAGGGCCCTATAGACATTCTACATCCAAGTTTTTGATCACAATTATGCAATGAGCGGCAAAGTTATGGACCATAAGAAACTGCTCAAAACTCAACATTGGGCTCAAAGGCGTCATTGACCCTAAGGTGATCTTTGACCTTTTGGTGACCTTCAGCTCCCTATGAGAATCTACCACCCAAATTTGGTCACAATTGTGGCAATTGGGGGCAAACATGATAGAAACTTCTCAAAAAATCAAATTTGGGCTCAAAAAGGTAATTGGACCCCCTAG
>JZLH01S0211395.1:0-13127 GCA_001188425.1 Eucidaris tribuloides
TGTGTGTGTGTGTGTGTGTGTGTGTGTAGTGTGGTGGTGGTGGTGGTGGTCGTGGTAGTGTGTGTGTGTGTGTGTGTGTGTGTGTGTGTGTGTGTGTGTGTGTGTGTGTGTGTGTGTGTGTGTGTGTGTGTGTGTGTTGTGTGTGTATTGTGTGTGTGTGTTGTGTGTGTGTGTGTGTGTGTGTGTGTGTGTATTGTGTGTGTGTGTTTGTGTGTGTATTTGTGTGTGTGTGTCCGTCTGTGTGTGTGTCTGTGTGTGTGTTTCTCGTAAGGTGAAACTCTACGCCAATTGTTATACGGTTTTTGTGAATATAATTATTTATATATATATATGATTCATATATCATATATACATATATGTATATTAAAATGTATATAAATATTTTAAAGTATATGTATATATATATATATACAGTATTTATATATATATATATACTATATATATTATATATTATATTACATATAATTGTGTGTGCGCTTGTGTGTCTGCGTGGGTGTTTGTGTATGTGTGTATGTGTGTGTTGTCTGTGCGTCTGTCTATGTCTGTGTCTGTGTGTGTCTGCGTCTGCGTGTGTGTGTGTGATAGTGTGTGTGTGTGTGTGTGTGTGTGTGTGTGTGTGTGTGTGTGTTGTGTGTGTGTGTGTGTGTGTGTGTGTGTGTGTGTGTGTGTGTGTGTGTGTGTGTGTGTGTGTGTGTGTGTGTGTGTGTGTGTGTGTCTGTGTGTGTGTGTGTGTGTGTGTGTGTCCGATGGGTGCTACTTTGGCACCCTTGGACATTTTTTTTTCACGTTTTAAGCCACGCCCCTTATTGATTGTGTTATAGCTATCTGAGATATTTGTATCTCAGTTTATAAACATGTCATGTATATTTAGGGTATCATTTTACACAGAGCAAATTGCTCTGATTTTACAACTGCTTTTGTTAAAACGTAAATTAGGGTGAAAAGGGAACACTTGTCAAATGTGAGTCATTGAAACGTTATTGTTAAGGTCATACAATGTAGATTAATGTTGTTATGATAGTGATAGAAAGAAAACGAAAAGAAAACGAAATAATGGATGAACGAAGAATCAAACAAACAAACCATTGGAAATACTTGTACATGTATATGTACCATAGGTATGTGTGTGTTTGTCAGTCTGTCTGTATCAATCTATGTATGTGTGTTTGTAGTCGACGATCTGTTTAATATGGCGTTTTGATTAATCAAATGCCAGTTTTAATACTTTGTGCAAAGCTCGCCTACATAATTCCACATTTTTTTAAGGGAGAAAATAAATCAGACAACACCCAGTCGAAGATGACTTTCACTTTGTCCTGTTCATCCAGATTAATCAGCCACACAGGAATTAGGTATCCATACTTGATATTCAGTATTAAGGTTTATTCAACGTATTGTTTCTTTCATGTGGGTGGGTTGTATACCTTTAATCCTTAATCACAGTTTTTTTTTATTATTTCCCGTTTCTTTATTAACCCGTTGGCTACGGGATTCGGATGTGCCCTGTGTTAACTCTGGAATTTTCTGAATCTTGGAGACAACTAGTTAATACTTAAGACGAGATTTAAGGGAAACAACAAGTTGGGGCGTGAGATAAAGTACACTGATATTTAATTGCCTGGAATTATTATATGCAAAGTCTGCGTGGGTTGAGCTTAGGATGTTAACGGCTCAACGAATCTGTTTTGTTTCTATAAATCGGTGCTTCTGAAGTTGGATTATTTACATGATTTGAGTTATCTCGCTTTTTGAAGCTTTGATTCTCGATTTCTTCAAGCCTATTAGTTTCAGGCTGGGGTCACATGATCTTACTCCACAAAATTTTACGTGAAATGAACTCAATGCTAATTATTGATTTCCTGAACAGGTTCTCGTTCACGTTCAACAAATTATTTTAGCTACATTAACCGTTTGCACGCGAATGTTGCATCTTTGCACATAATTATTTTTCTCCTTCACCTTTGTACAGGAAGCACTTAAATGGGTGGTGTGCTTGATTACATCTTTAAAAATATCATTATCAATACCACGACAAGGAAAGCAAAATTCAAAGAAAATATGAAAAGAGCAATTGCCATTGTTATCCCCTCAGAATGAATTCACCGTGTAAAAAGCTAAACATCTTTGTAGCCTATTCTTTATCTTTAAAAAAAATATTGGAATTCATTTCTGCAAATCAAATCAAATTATAATATATATACGTACAAATTTTCGTATAACAAAGACAGTATGTGATCGAGTAGCACACATAAAAATACAACATGGTACAATACAATAAAATTGTGCGCATTTTGTGTTAGAATCGTTAGAATTGATTTTAAAAAGGAATGTCAGCAGGGTGGTCAGTGAAAGGAGGTGAAGGGAAACGGTGATATCGTATGCAACAAAGTGGCATATACAAACAAAATAGCACCTTTGATAAAAGAATCTATGGAATTGATTTAAAGTGATAGGCTATCATTGTGGATCTTCAATTTAAAAAAATGTCAAACTTTGCTATCTGAGCTACATAGTAGTATTTGAATGGACAAATAAACACCCTAGAATACAAAAGTTTGGAAATTTATGCTGCCACTGGGAAGATATGAATGAATAAACAATTAACACTCGGGCCGAGTAAAAAAAATAGCCTAGATCTACACACAATAAGTCTATGGGAGGAAATGGACAGGTAAGTCCGGTCAACTTACGATTTTCACTTTTTGAAAGCACTAAAATCATTTCGAAATACAATTTTTTCAGGGCTTCATTTTTAAACCTTATCAAAGACACTGGTAGCGTGGGGAATCATGTAGCTCAGATTTTTTTAACTGTTCAAAATATTAGCCAGTGGCTTTAAAAAAGAATAAGAGTAAAAGGAGGTGACGAGAAACAGTAATATCTGATGCAAGAAAGCGGCATATACAAACAAAATCACGCCTTTGATAAAAGAAGCAGCGCGGCTTAAAACGGGAAAAGTAAAACAAAACACAAAACACACAATGACGTCAGTAGACATAATTATATGGAGGAGTATTGGTGTGGCTTTAGTTATTTATTTCGCACCTACACAAGTAGCCTTCTACACTATAGAAAGCAATATCATTAATCTACTCACAATAATATTTTTCCCGAAACACATATAAAAAGAGGGAGGTTTCATTCTTATTACATGTATGATGAATGATTGATAAGATTTTTTTTTCATTACCAGGTAGTCCATAGTACTTATTTAGTGTATTATACTTAACACATACTCATGATGCATAGAATCTACAGTTCGCCGTTTTCTACTTCGTACCTCATTATACAACTACAATATCAATGCTAATTTGATATACTGAAATACCATCAATTCAGTGTAATGATACATTGACGATGGATTCGTCACCACTGACTTGATAATTGCAGAATATTGTTTATCGTCTGTATGACTGCGTTATTTATACCATCATATCGAATGTCTGTAGCTTTTATATGAACGCGGAAATTGCTTTTTCGTTCTATAGATGCATATACATGTAAACTAATTATCTAGTCACATTTCGGGGTAGGGGAGTCAGGAAGGGAAATTCCCCAATAGATTTGGCTTAATTTGTTTATAACTTGGAATTTTGCTAACTCTTTACCGCATTTATGGTAAAATATGCACGCACTAACATTTTGTGGTTTTAAGTTTCTCTCTTGATATTGCTGTGTAGGTCTGGGGCTAGAACGTTTTGTAACGTTTGTCTGATAATATTGTTAATAAACTTAAAATGAAAGCCAAGTCTGTCACCAGGGTAACGAGTCGAGGTGGTGGTGTCAGCAGCCGCTCCCGTCCTTCAGATTTAAAGAGTGCCCTCTTACGGCCTGCGATATTAATTGAAATTGGGAACCACGCTAATACTTGCTACCATACCTTCTCAATAATGAAACATACATACTAGCCTTCAAGTTTCAAGTTTCATTTATTTCACATCTCTCATAAAAAATACACAAACAGATATAAACATTTAAAAACAATAACAATATACAATACAAAATTATGAAATTGAAGGAAAAAAGCATGAAGTGAAGACATTTATTTACAACTACCCTTTCTAAATTCCCTTATGTAAAAGTGACATCCATTCTAAAATCCCAAGAAATCGAGCCATGTAGCTCATCCTCACTAAGTGGCCGCTATCTAATCAAGATCTGCTTATGATGATAGTTGGTCCTTATGCATTTAGTCTTCCAAACAAAGTAACTAATAAAACCCAGTCCAAAAAATCGGTCTGAATTTGCACTTTGTTTCTTTTTTCAGAGACTTGTATTTATTGTGATTAAGTGGTTTATACTCTAAAATCACTTGTCACTTTAAAAATTATAATCTCGTTACTGTAATATTGTATTCATACACTATTATGATTGCAAATATAACCAATAATCATACATTGATACATTCAAGCTACAGTCAATTATCAAATGTATTCGTGTTTACATGTCAAATGATTTTACTTGTCCTTGCTACTGCAATTTATAAATGTATATATATGAAATCATGTTTAAATGCAGAAAATAAATCTGCCCAAACAATATATTTTTAGAGAAGTGTCAAGATTGTTTTTACTCAGTGAAGGTTACCGTATTATTTGTAAGCGAGATTTCGCGACAGTATAAAGGCCACCGCACACTATACGATTTTCTGTCGCACGACTCACCGACTTGGATCCGAAATAAAAAACAACTTATATTTCGTACACGCTGATTTATTTCAGATGCAAATCGGTAAGTCGTGCGACGGAAAATCGCGTAGTGTGCGGTGGCCTTAAGAGTATGTTACAAGTGTAACAAAAAATCACAACGCTGTTTGACAATAATCTATAATTTGATCCAATTCAAAACATTCAAAGTTGAAAATATCGATAATTCCAAGTGAAGTAGTAGTAATTATATGTTACGAAAACTGGTAAACTATGTATGAAATTTGTTTCTGTTTTATTACGACAGTACGTTATTGTGCGTTTTAACCCATTATGTGCTGAATCTATTCTGAGGGGATGATCATGACCACTGTTCTTCTTCTCATATTTTCTTCGAGTTTTGCTTTCCTTATTGGGGTATTAAAAATGGTAGTTTTTCTACACATGTTACTTAGGCACACAAGTTATTTTTGATGTCTCCTGTACAAAGATGAAAAAAAAATTATTACGATTGTTCAAATCAATCGTACGATTGTGCACATATGCAACATTTTTGTGCGCAAAGGGTTAATGGGTTTACTTATAATACTCAATACTTCTATACACTGATTTCTAAATATAAATAAAATATCCATGATCGTGATCCGTGAACATTACCACACTAGAATCAATACAAATACAAATAAACAAACTTATGTATTTATTATTCAAAATAGTTTATTGTACTCCCAACGCATTCGGATATCGTATGAGCAGATTGACGGCTTTTAACAAAATGGCATGCATTTACCAAATGTAGACCCGATGAGTGATGTCTGCATATACGAAATGAGTGGCGTAAATCCATTTCAAAGAGTGGGTGCTGATCGCTGTTCAGGTGCGTTGCACTTATGAAAAACATAATGGTTGGGGAGGGGGTTAAGAATTATTTCAAAAAATGAAAAATAAATAAAACGAAACCACTTAAAACATATTGCAATTAGATTGTCAAATATATATCTTAAAACTATTTGGTTTAAAATTGATAGTGTTTATTTCTTTTGATAAAATTAGCAATAAACCCATTTTTTTGTTACTTTTCGTTTTACTGGAGAAATTCGAACACTCCATTTCCCCTGGGATTTAAGCCCGTTACATAAATACAGGGATTATTCTACCCCTTCACAGGACGTGCATGTGTATTTCTAAGACGATTTATACAAAATTTGATGTTGAATATTCTGATGGGCGTAATAAAACCTAATCCTTACAAATCCGCAAACAAGGGTAGATGTTGTGTATAAGACTTTATACTAACTCCTTTGCTTCCTCTATCTGAATCATGTCTGTTTGGCGACAGAAATAGCACAAAAATGAACAAAAAATTAGGGGCACTGTTTGCTATAATTATGACCGTCCTGATTATTAGAACACTGTCGGCTAATTACAACTTAAAGTATATAGGGCCTATATAGATGGAGAATTAACAAAATACAAACGTATACATTCATGCAATATTTGGCGAAGAATTATGGGATCAGTGTATATTATTTGTAAAAAGATTTGCCAAATGCACGATAAGTTGAAGTCCTCGAACAATGCTAGGAATACTATTCTTATCATTTCTTTGAAGTTAGTCATACACTATGCGATAAAAAAAACACGCCTGATCATTAATACGATTGTGCATATCGTGCATACATCGAAACAAATATGATTGTGTCTGAAATAAATAAAATAATGACTCACGTCAATGAAATGTCAATCGAAAACAAAATCGAAATTCAGACCTTGAAAGATTTTTATAAAGATAGAAATGTTTCGTCACCACAGAAAATTGTTTATTACCTCAAGTTCCAACAACAAGAATTTTCCACAATTGAAGATTCATCTCGTTCAGCGATGTCGACCATAGTCTAAGTCACAGCTCTTTTTTTTACCCCAATCTCGAGCGACGCGAGCTGCGAGCTCAGAAAATCTAGTCTAAGTGTCGAGACTCACACCTAGTTTTAGTTCCTGAACTGCCTTAAGATCAGGGCAAAAAGGAGAACAGTCTTAAACTTAGACCATGTCGATCAAGAAGGCCTGTGGTTCATCTTCAGCAGTCTCCCTACAAAAAACAAAACGGTGAACATATCTACCAACAGTTGGTAGAGCGAATCCTGTCAGCATAAATGTGCACAAACTCTTCAAGAAAGGGGTAAGTATGGATATTCCACGTGTTAAACATTGTATTATTAATTTCGTCGGCAGTCCGGCAGAAGGGCCCTAGCGTATGTTCCCGGCAGAAGTGCCTTAACCATGTTAACACTAAATTGTCTCTAATTTGAAAAATAGTTTCTTATTTAATGTTTGCACTTAACAGATTGACAGAAGGATCTAAAAATATCACACTACTTTTATTTCATGTGAAAGGAGCCAGTGGTTTTCCAGTAAGAGACAATTTAGTGTTAAGGCCATTTAGCCGGGAACATAATTAGACAACTGACAGTTTACACATCACATCAGTTTTTGCCCGCATTTCATCAAAGGATAAACTTTGAACTTTAACTTTGGACTGACAGAGTATCAAATAAAGAAGTTCTTGATAGGAGTTGTGTTGATAGAGCTCTGCTGAAATTCATAAGGAAAAGACTACTTCAATTTGTTGGGTATAATATGAGAAGAGAGTGTACATAAAACAGGATACTGACATGAAAGACTGAGAGAAACAGAGGAAGACGATGGTGTAGAACATGTAAAAACACATGGATAAGTTCATTGGGCTGACCGGTATCGGTATAGTAACAGGACAATCCAAATATATATAGCTGTAGATGGAAACCTTGATCGGCAATGTCTGAAACAGACAAGGCAACCATATGTAGCAAGCAAGCAAGCAAACTTTCAGATGCTAAAATTTGGAACTCATATATACGTACTTGAAACCTAAACAAAGTCTTACTATCCAAATTGGCCTTGCGATTAAGGTGTGTACGCAACTGAAGTCCAGATACCAGACACCGGCTGCACCGTTTAAGCAAAGTAATCTAGTGCTGAAAAACTAGTAGAGTGTGATCGATACAAAGATTACTCGACATTGGTCCAACGTCATTGATATCACTTGCTGACCTAACAAGCTTTAATCAGCCGGACAGTATTCCGTTCTCACTAGATGACACATGCATTGCACCAGACTAATGTGAAACTTCAAAATTTCAACAACAAAAAATAATGCTGTTAAACGGGCCCTCTTTTCACGAAACTTACATTTCAGCCCAACATTGTCCGAAGTGAATATTAACAAAATGATTTAGCTTAGTTTCTTGATGAAATTAGTTTGGGATGTAAACACAATAATTATGCTTATTTATCAGTTTATATCTTCTATGTAAACATTGAATGAGCAGGTGACTTACTCGCCAAAATAATACTACACAGGCTACATGGGTTAAATATTATCGGTCAAAGTTGGTCATGGAATGATAATCAAACAAAAGAAATAGAGTAATGTTTAAAAAGTGTAAAGACATCGTAGCACGGTGGATAAGGAAATGAATGCTAATGCCTGAAATTCTCGATTTGAGTCCAGTCGAGGCGTTTTCTACTTGGGTAAGACACTGGGTCTGCATTACTTCTCCCCAGCCAGGAGATTAAATGGTTTACTGTTTAAATGCTTGATTTACTTTGAGGGGATAATAATGACAATTGTTCTTTTTATATATTTTTTTTAATTTTACTTTCCTTATTGCAGTATTGAAAATGGTGATTTTTCTATGTCATGTTACTGAAGCACACAAGCCAAGGGCGTTGGCTGGTTTGGGCATGGGGAGGTGCACATCTCGGGGAGGTTGAACTAAAGTGGAACAGGGAGGTGCACATCTTAGGGAGGTGGAACTAAAGTTGAGAAAATCAGGCGTTGAAAGCAAAAAAAGGTTGTGCAAATTTCTTTTTTGCTATTTGGGTGGAACTCCTATGGCTCTGCGGAGGGGGGGGGTGCACGTGCACCCAGTGCAACCCCCCCCCCCAGCCTACGCCCTTGCAAGCTATTTTTTAGTGTCTCCTGCACAAAGGTGAAGAAGAAATATAATCAATGCGATTGTTAAATTCAATTGTACGATTGTGCACAGATGCAACATAAGCACACAAAGGGTTAATTAAGAAGATCGAAAGAGCCATTTTGAATAAATTCTGCTAATTACGTATTGATTTATTTGGGCTGTCATGTTTTCAAACTTTTGTTTAAAGTGACAGTCCATCTTTTGCACCCAATCTATAATGTGTTAATTTTTTTATACCGTAATACAATGTAATTTATTTTACTCTATGATTATGTTCTGATTATGTTATGTCTGACTGTAAATGTCTTATGAATACATTGTTTTTTTCTTATTGTATGTTTGCAGAAGAAAATTCATTCAAATAAAAAATAGCTCCTGGGTGCCTTATACGTAGATAGCCTTGCTATGCCCAGGGAATGGAGGTAGCATACCAATTTAGTGCAGGCTTGAAAGGGGTTCATTGACCAGAGAAAATGACACAATACATTTCTCAAGACAAGGCACTATGACATGTTTTATATATTAGTGGGCATCATCTTGCTAATAAATAACTACCCGTAAATCATAATGAACTACGAATGGTAAAAAATCGCAAGCTTGTAA
The DNA here is from genome assembly GCA_001188425.1 of Eucidaris tribuloides. Classification (NCBI taxonomy): domain Eukaryota; kingdom Metazoa; phylum Echinodermata; class Echinoidea; order Cidaroida; family Cidaridae; genus Eucidaris; species Eucidaris tribuloides. Next base: position 9,269 of record JZLH01S0211395.1, read on the forward strand.
ATTAGGTGCACATAGCAACATCCTCTTTTTGTACACTATTTCGGGATATTTTCCAGGAATGAGATAGACAAAGACTAAATCTAAAAATATCCGGGAATAAGTCATTATCTGTGACCGATGGGAAAATCACTTCCATGGTGTGTTCTTTCGACGTGATGACTGATGTCTTTTTTATATAGGAAGTGCGATTTGTTAAGAAAAAAAATCATGGGCGAAATTTGATCGAATTCGACAGAAAACGAAGGCGCAAAGCATTTTACCAAACGTGTTCCGACTATTGAAGACGTACGGAATCCATATTAGACTTCATATATTCTAGTGGGTGTAGAGTTTAGAGGAGGGAAAACGCTACATGTCACGAACCCAGGCGGGAGATACGCTCTTCAGATGGAGTGGAATATCGATCCGGGGTTTATTTCAGCTCATCGTGCAGGATGCGGAAAACAGATTGCTGTTTCCAAGGACCGTTGTTGACACAACGTAGAGAAGGTCAATACACTATTGGGGTTGGACGTAGATAGCGGAGGGAGGAGGGATAGGGAGGCATGGCTCCAAATTCCAGGGGGAGGGTGGAATGTGGTACAATCATTTCTTAGTTTTTCGCAGAGAAATAATGTGAGAAATAAATGATACATTTGATCAGTAAATATTAAACAAAGATAAAAGTGATTACATGAAATGATGATAGTAATAACACTATTTACAACAATAACAATAATCTCGTCATCATCATCATCATCATCATCATCATCATCATCATCAGAAGAAGAAGAAGAAGAAGAAGAAGAAGGAAGAAGAAAAGGGATAAATATTATGTAAAATGATTTATTTGGAAGTAAATGACATGAATTATTACGTGGTTATTCAAAATATATCTATTTCATTTTTATAACTGTCCCAAAATTATTGCATGAATATAACCATGCGCATTTCTTCGAGGAGCTTTGGGGGCTTAAGTCCCCCCCCCCCCAAAAAAAAAATCGGACGAAAAATGTTTTACAGTGAAAATGTTAATAAGCATCCCCCTGTGACTTGTGTTTGAAACTTGTACATGAATTACCCCCCCCCCCCGCTGTTTTCGGCGGCTGGACTGACAGTGGAAATATTTTGGACCTTGGATTTGGGATGAAAATTTTCGTCCGTACCCTTCACCCCCCCCCCCCCGGTGACTCTTCGGCTGCTGGGATCACCGAGAAAAATTTTGGACGTAGGATTTTGCCGCTGATGAAGCCCCCAGTAGCCCCCACCCCCTAAAGTTTCCGGTCTAGAACCGCGCCTGAATATAACCAGTTAGGAGGAAAAGAAAGGTTAGGAACTGTGAATCCCCCTCCCCCCTTCCCATAGGGGGCCAGTCTATGCCAGTGCTATTGGTCTTCAAGTCGTCAGCTTCGCTAAAGAAAGGAGGTCGTTCTCATGACTGAATTTGAAGACAAACATGCATGACATTTTATCGTTGAAATTGACATGCCGCATATTTTATTTTCTGCGTACTTTATTGCAGAGATGACAGATGTGACGTTTTTGATTTACTGTGGTACGGTAGATTATAATTTCCTTATCCTTTTTGCAGGAATTAAGTCTATTTACCCTTATTGACCTATAATGCGAATATTTCCTTTCTTCTTTACAGGCAATAAGTCTCTTTTTTTGTACTCTTATGGACCTTTGATATGGATAGAATTAATTAAACTGCATATATATTTTAATCTGTTGAAGACTATTTGATCTGAAAATAACACACAATCTCCATGTGTGTGTATGTGTGTCTGAATGTGCGTGTGTGTGTGTGTGTGTGTGTGTGTGTGTGTGTGTGTGTGTGTCTGGTGTGGGTGGTGTGTGTGTGTGTGTGTGTGTGTGTGTGTGTGTGTGTGTGTGTGTGTGCGTGTGTGTGCGTGCGTGTATCTGTGTGTGCACTTGTAAAGGCTGACTTAATGTACGAGGACACACGCAACCCAAAATCGAACTTTCGGTTTATAATTGCTTTTCTTTTACTCGCTACATTTAGATGTTCCATTAGATTTACGTGCTGCAACTCATGGAATACAGATTTAAGGTTTAATTGACCTTTTTTCAAACGGTCAGTACATCAAAATACGGATTTGTCACGTACAACAATAATCTTGCAGGATAATGGCTAAATATCGAGCATGGAACATTTGCCAGAATCAAGGGCACCTGGTTGACGTGGTTAATACGTTGCGAATCTTAATTCTATTGCATATCACTTTATGTCTGGGCAATGCTTCCACAACTTGAATTGTAGGTACACAAATTGAACGATAATGTCAATCTTGTAAATACACATTGTTGAATAAGTGTATTTTGTACATGTATTTGGGAATTCTCTGCAACATTTGAAGAGTTTCATAGCAAAATCCAATGTAATATCCATTTTGGGCAAACTGAGATAAAAGACATTTTTTGCTGTGCAAATATAAAGCATGGCAGAAATCTCAACTAAGGTTCAATGCTGTTTTGTAATGATTATATTACGGTGGCAAATTTTCCATTCAATATTGATTACTTCAATTGCATTTTAATTGCAAAATGATATGCGCACTGAATGGCTGAGTGGATATACTGTGTTTTGGCATAAAAATTAGATGGCATTTACTGGGTTTTACCATAAAACTGTGTTTCCAAATCACCAAATTAGAAGTTATAGTGAATTTTGAGAAAATGTGAAAACAAACGCTAGTTTGCCCTATCGCTATATAACATTTGCTTACCATTTTTGAAAAAAAAGGGCGTTGATTGGCTTTTGCAATGAAACTCTTCATTTATTACCTTATCACTGCAACTTTGACGGTTTATAGCGTCTCGAGGAGTCATAACAAGACTTTCTACGGACTATAAGATGTGTCGAACTTTTGATCCTGTGATACTGCAGTCTAGATCCACGGCAAGAATCTACAATTGATATGGGAAGGTTACGTTTCATGTTGTCGAGGTAGTCAGGACATGGAGAAACCGATCTGACAGCTGCGTTTGTCCTCGACGGTTAAAACATCAAGACAATTGTAAAGGGCCGGACTGGAAGAGAACTGCTGAAAGGTTACCTACGCTGTTGTACATCACCAATGATATCCTCACTAGAACGTCTTAAACGATTTAATGACACAAACTAACATTGTGGAGTTTCAATTCAAAAAGAAAAAAAATTGTCAATGTTTAATGTTTGTGCTGCACAGAATTGCCTAAATTGACAAATAAACATCCTAGAATACAAAAGTTTGCAAATTTTTGCTGCCACTGGCAAGATATGCATAAACGAACATTTATCACTGTGGTAGAGTATGAAATTGTCTAGATCTGCACACATTATTCTGTGAGAGGAAATGGGCCAGGTGAATCCGGTCAACCTGAGTACTCACAGATTGTCACTTTTCAAAGCACTAAATAATCATTTGGAAAGACGATTTTTTTTTCAGGGATTTATTTTTAGAACTTATCAAAGACACGTAGAACATGGATGATTATGGAGCTCACATTTTTTAACTGAGGTCATTGTTAGCTTGTATCTTTTCAAACAAAACAGACAAACGATTACCAATTTTGTGTATTTATGTACAAGGTAATTAACGGGCTCGCCCCAGAGTATCTTAAAGAGTTAATAGTATTCATAACCCCTCAGATACGTACACGACACGCTTTAAACCCTCCTCTTTATATACCCAATACATGGAAAGATCTTTTCAATACCATGGTTCTTGTCCATGGAACAAACTTCCTCTTTGTGTTAGAAACGCCACATCAAATCCAAGTGCAAAATCCTTTCTTCCGTTAATCGCCTTAATCCTGCATTTCCAATTTAGACCTATACTTTAATGAATTTTGCGGGAGCTAAAGTTTCAGTTTG
>JZLH01S0211419.1:0-20322 GCA_001188425.1 Eucidaris tribuloides
GGTTATAACTAGCTACGTATAATTTTTCAAACGTTTATCTTCTCTAGATATAAATTCTTGAAGATAACGAAAATAAAAGGGGGGTTAAGTCGTATCTACATAGTAGAAACGATGTACGTAACAGAGAGCACAGGTCTTCCTTTCATGACAAGCAAAATAGTCGCTAATTTGTGGCCAGCAATGAACTTACTTGATACCTTATTTGAAAGGTCAAAGGTTACAAAATATTTTACATATCTGGTTTCGGGTTGTACGGCGATATCTTTACAACCACTGATCTGAGTTTTCAGTGAAATTAGGTTCACGTATTTACTGTCAGTCTGGTAGAAAAACTAAACATATTAAAAGATCCATTTTCTATTCATTATTTTGAATCACGTGGATTCGCAATAGAATAACAGAACAGAATTAAAACAATTGAACTGGGTACTTTTATTTCGTTCATTAAGTTATAAATCTTTCTTTATTGCAACTATTGTCTTGTTTCCAGGATAACGTAAGAACTGTTATCCGATTTTATTGAAACTGGAATCAAGTATATGCACTGTAATGCAGCAATGAACTTATTAGAATTCAGAGTTAAAAGGTCATGTCACAGGGCGTAAAATATTTCTGATTTGGGCTCTTTACCGTGATAACTTAAAATTGGCTGATCTGATTTAAATGGGTCAAGTATGTTGTATGAGTTACCAATGAACTTATGTACAATTTCAAAGTTTGAAGTTTAAAGGTCACGTGATCTTGTATCTCATTTCACCTCATTGATGTCATAACATATAAAATTATAATAAACATAAAAATGTTGATCTGATTTCAGGGCAACTTAGGTCGATTGTGAACTATGAAACATCAATGAACTTATTAATTCAATTCAATTCAATTCAATTCAATTCAATTCAATTTATTTTTCATATTTAAAAAAAAAGACATTTGTAACAATATAACACGCGTACAATGATACAAAAAATACGAATAAACGACGATACAAGTATTAACAAAACTTACAAATTAATCAATTTTTAATCAATATCGCATAGGCAAGCAAAATCATGAGAAATATGATGGAGCCTACATAAAAGAAGACTTGTACAGTAGTAGGATCCGAAAAAAAAGTTCGATAATTGTCAAATATGGAGACAGTCAAGAATCAACAGAGAAGAAAAAAAATAATAATGATAATTATATTCGTAGTTGAAGAGTCATAGGTTAAAGGTCGCAGTGTCTTGTACATATCTGACTTGAGCCCTAAATTTGAATTGAATTGCGGTGGGAATGCGAAGACATACCCATCGCCTGCGCACAGTCGCACAGGTCTGCTTTACCTTGTATTATTTCTTGAAACAAAAGTAATAACAGGTGGAAAAAGCGGGGCCTTGCTGTCACTCCAACCAAATTCGGTATTGCTTATATGGGAACAACTACATTTCTCAACCAGGTAAGTTATGGCGTGGTTAATTTCACGATGTTACTGTGAATTCAATATCACATTTCAAAGTCCAGAAACAGCATCTCTCTTCTTCTTTCTCGCAAAAGATATGTAACGCACTCAGTCACCAAATTCTGTATCGAGAAAATGCATTTAACCATATAAGATCTAATCTTTCGTGTATTTTTTAATACAAATTAACAGTGTTGGACTGATTTTGCCCCGCCCCTAGGTGAATCGACTACAACACGGCCCAACTGTGTGTTTGTAGGTCATTTGGTATGTTTTCATTCTATTGCAAAGCGTGTATAACTGAAGTGTGTACAAAACAAAAACATGTTTTTTTTTGGGCAGCACTTGGGTTTCTTGTAATTATTTTGACATTTTTGGATATACTTTGATATACTATTAACCAATAACCGTGGGTAAAGTGAATCAGTCTTCTCGCTCAGTTGACACATTGCTACTAAACAGTAAACTGGTCCAGTTGAGAACATTGGTTGTTGCAATTTCGCTATTAATTATGCTGTGCTCGTAAACTTATGTTTTAAAGCATAAAAATACAGAGATGTAAAACACTTCATGAGATAATAACACAACTTGAGGATAGCCACTTTATCATTTCAGGGGTATCACAAAAGCAATCACTACCAACCTTGCCCGTCCACAACTCATCCCAGTTGAAACAAAGATTAGATGTCTGAGGGTGGACTGTCTTAACAACGAGTAATCTTTAGTCCTTGATGAAGGGCGGCGCTAGGGTAAAATCTTACGGAATCAAAACTTTGAGCAATTTTGCGACAAGCTCCCCCCCCCCCGAAAAAAAAAGTCATCACGTGCGGAAGAATTTACGTTCCAAATCGATGTGACAAGCAAAAAAATCATCACAACCGTGGTGTGAATCGCTACAAAAAGCCAAGGGGGTCATCACGTCAAAAAGAACAATCATCTACTGTATTGTGTAAAATGATACGATGCCTTTATGCGTCTTAACGAAAAAAGAAGAAAGTAAAAACCCCGTTATTTTTTTGTATTGTCAAAGATGTAGGGGGCGGCCTCTGTTTATATCGAACCCATTAAATACAATATCGAAATGCAGTAGTATTGCGAGGACATCTATATACTCCGGGGTAATGTTTTTCTAATCCTGGGCTCCGTAAAGAGATTAAACAAACAGCATATTATATGAAATTTAAATCCCACCGGTTCAGGATAATACGGTTCGTTTTTATACTAGGGTGGTGCCCTTGTTCACATATACACTGACGGATCTGTCCATGTCACCCACGGAGGCGTGGAGATGGGGCAGGGTCTGTACACCAAGATTCTTCAGATCGCATCCAGGACTCTTAAGATCCCGGCTGACAGGATTCACTTATCAGAGGCTGACAGTAGCAAAGTGCCCAACACATCTCGAACAGCAGCAAGCACCGGATCTGATCTCCATGGAAGAGCAGTCCAGGTAGATTTCAGATTTCATATTTTATTGTCCAAAGAAATGGAAAATCCTTTTGTTTACATGGATATAACGTATAAATATAACAATATGATAATTGATAATACAAGTATAAACATTATTCTAATATGATACAAAGTACATTATACATAGTACAAACATAGAACAATTTTGACAGTGACAATTTTGCCTTTAATGCATGCTCACTTATGCATGACCTGACGAATCAATCGCATTTCACGCAGAAGTTAGTCAATGAGTGTAAGAACATCCCTGCTTAATTGTTCTCCTCAAATTTGTTTCGTTATAAAATTATGGTGTTTTGAATAAGGGGGAACTTACTTTTTGTGTAGTGTTTATATAATTATTGAGTGCGGGGAAGGAGGTGTTGTTACGAAGGAAAGACGCAGAAGTTCAACAATTGATCAAAATATGTTCAACAATAACGTGCACAAAACCATTCTTTCAGTGAACAAATCTCAACGAACCAAGCTTTAAAAGTATGATCAATGGATTATGATTTTATTGTTGATATATTGTGAATTTGTTGTGAATAAATGGTTTTAATAAAATATTATTTTGGATTGATTGTGAATTTATTCTTTTTTCGTTGCAATTTTTTCGACGACATAATCGATTTGCAATATTCATCCAGGGCCATGCACTATTTGTATTACTTTCTCCCAAACAGAATGCTTGTATGACCCTCTTACAACGATTGGAGCTATACATGCATTCTAATCCCAAGGGCACATGGGATGAGTGGGTAAGTCCAAAGTACCAAAGACCATGTCACAGAGTGGTGACATCATGTCAAACCAGTTATCTAGTTTTATTTTAGTAAGATAGTTTCCGCCTGATCTGAGGTAGCTTTGTGTGGACATTTTACTGTCATGTGCTGGCGGTGCTAAATCCAGCATGCTGAAACCGCCAATGAGTGAAAATCATAATCCACGTTGTTTGCAGTGTATTTATGCATATACTAGAGGGTAATTTAATAGGAATGTGTTCTCCGTTGTGTAAAAGTGACACTTCCGTACAGGAAATGTTGTATAACACAATACATTAAGAGAAGGGTTCAATTTTTTTAGTAGTAAGCATAGAAGTAGAAGTAATAGTAGTAGTAGTAGTAGTAGTAGTAGTAGTAGTAGTAGTAGTACTAATTTTAATAGTAGTAGTAATAATCGTAGTTAATTAAAAAATATATAATTGTATGTTTTATTGAATTATATACAATCAAAATATAATTATTAAAGTAATTATTAAAGTTAGCAGTAGTAGTAGTAGTACTACTACTACTGGTACTACTACTACTGCTACTACTAGCAGTAATATTGTATTATTAATCATATTTTATTAGGGTTTATTATTATTATTACTATTATTATTGTTATTGTTATTATTATTATTATTATTATTATTATTATTATTATTATTATTATTATTATTATTATTATTATTATTATTATTATCATTATTATTACTATTATTATTACTATTATTATTATTATTATCATTATTATTATCATCATCATTATTAACATTATCATCATCATTATCATTATTTTTATTATAAAGATAAGCATACAACCAACCACAGGGCGAATCCAAACAATGGGTTTTATTCCGTCACAATAAGGCAGGAGAGTGTTAGGGGGGAAAGTGTGCGTTAAGGGCAATCGAAACAATAGGCCGAGAACAAAAGAATTCGCCCAAAGGTTGCAATTATTCAATAATATTAGTACCAATACCATTATCATTACTTGCTAGCAATTGAATCTGAATGCTCCATTATCACAAATAACACTACCCATCTACTAGTATGCTCAAAAGTTTATTTTTCTTCCTAGGTGCAAGCTGCATATCGTGATCGGGTTAGCTTGTCAAGTACAGGATACTATCAGTACGTATGCTGAGCCGAAACCTTAATATCGCATTCACAGGTATTATACTCTGAACACAACAAATCAGTCTGACTGAGCCTAAAGAAAAATGGTAAATTTGACGGAGGTACTTGAGCTCTCTGAGCACAACTCTATTTCGTTTTTTTTTTTTTTTTTTAAGGTAGTACAATTTCTTTCAATTTCACAAGCTTTTTGTTTTGTTATAAAGGGTTCCGCAAGATCCAAGCAATGCGTTTTAGATGACCCTCCATTTCCATCAATTGATTATCTTATTTTGTTTGTTCATAATTATGTTTGGTTCAATTCGAATTCGTTTACGAAAAAAAGACATGTACGAAGTGCTCATGCATGTCTTGTTTCTTTTCTTCAACTCAATTTTGTTTGTACTATCTATATTTACGTTGATGAACGTATGTTTGTATTTAATGAATAGTTATCATTTGTTTATACCTATGATGAAAGTGAAAAATAAATCAAATCAAATCCACTATGCGTTTCAGCAATATAGGCAGTGCCTAGCGTGGTGCGAGGAGGCCGGGGGTGAGGTGGTCGGAGGTAAGGCTTATACTCGTCGACCACGCAAAGTCGATTTGCTAAAGTTGAGACTAACTGGTACCAATATGCGGAGGTAATGTTCATATTGGTTATTGACACCTTTGACTTCATGCTGTACCAATTGCATATTTCATTTAACCGACAGGACCCCGGATCTGACGTACGACTGGGAGACCAAAACTGGGGGTAAACTTTTCAATTACTACTCTTTCGGCGTGGCCGTCTCCGAAGTCGAGATCGACTGCTTGACGGGAGACCATCGTAACTTGAGGACAGACATCGTCATGGACGTGGGAAGCAGTATCAACCCTGCTATCGACATCGGACAGGTGCTGATCACGAATGTTATTTTTTTTAAATTTAATTTTGTTCATTTACGACACGTTGATTGTATGCTTTTAAATTGCCTCTTCATCGCTAAACTGTTAAAAAGGATTTATTTCCTTATCTAAATCGTCTATTATAACATTGCTTTATTTCAACGACTGAAAACAAAACAAGTTGAGAAGACCTAAGCTGAATATATTTCATACTTTAAAAAAAATCATACATCACATGAAAATATACGATCTACACAAAATTAATATAAAAATGGAACGGACACGTTAACTTGGAAACTGATAGGTTCACTATGTTAGGAGCCCAAATTTCGCTCAATATCTATAAATCACCTTGTGTAGTATGTACATCAGTTTGCTAATACATATGGATAAATACTGTGGTCATATAAACTAAATCTTAGTGGCGGCCATCTTGGAAAACAATAGGACGGACATTCAACGATTGCTACGTTCGATGTCTTCGTTTCCACCAATATAATTCTAGACACAAAACAGATGTATCTTTTGAAATAAACGCAATATCTCGTTTATAAGATATTAACTGAAATAGATGTAAAACGGCAGCCATTTTGTAATCCAAGATTGCGGCGTTAGGTTGAATCCATTCAAATGGAAACATTGGTTTGGGTGTTTTGTTACGTCAAATTTTCCAGAAGATGCAGTTGGTTCCAACTTTCCACCAATATTGAAAGAAAATACCTGTATAAATAGTGTTTAATTTGCACATTAAAGTTTACGTCATCGCATCCGATTATCTACCATTAAACGTCCACAGATCGAGGGTGCCTTTGTGCAGGGGTACGGCCTATTTACTGTAGAGGACCTCAGGTGGACGCCCAAAGGACAACTCCTAACCAGAGGACCAGGTTTCTACAAAATTCCAGGATTTGGAGATGTACCGGCTGAATTCAATGTCACCTTGTTGAAGGATGCGGCAAACCCCAAAAATATTTGCTCGTCAAAGGTATCACTTGGTTGCACAATATATTTCAAACCCTGCGTTTTTTAAGATAATAGTTCTCAAATATATTAAATATACCATGGAGAACTATTTCATATTCTCTTTGACTTCAGTATTCGAGAGTTGCACGTTTGTTAGTTTGTTTTTTGTTTGTTTATTTTTTTTTGGGGGGGGGTGGTGGGCAAGTAATTCTTCAGAATTAAGGATCAGGAGTCTACGTTCCCTGACCCGGCCATATAGGGCCTGGGCATAGACAAATTCTAATACCAGTAGGCTATTAGAAGGCTACTTGGTGAGAAACAATTAGAATAATAACACTGATTCTTTGCACAAAGTCCCATCATGTCACTTGATGGCTCCTACAATACTATAAGAGCAGTATTGTTATTAGTAAGAAAGAAGTTCATTTAGAATTTTTTCATAAATTCACTATCATTATTTCTTCAAATATGTCAATCCATTGTTCTTGTGCTACATCAAACTTCTGCGGCAACATTGTCCCAATGGCATATGTATATTCTTTTACCAGGCGATAGGTGAACCGCCTCTATTCTTGGGCTCATCGGTCTTCTTTGCCATTAAGGATGCGATCATGGCTGCCAGGCGTGATGCAGGTATCACAGGAGCTTTCCGATTGGACAGTCCAGCTGTGGCTGAACGGATACGCCTTGCTTGCGTGGATGAATTCACGGAAATGGTAAGTAAGGATATAGAGTTCCTAGAAAAATACACTGTTAACATGGAGGTTTGTAAATGTGCTGAAAGTAATATCATCATTATTGTCAATAAAACTTATGCGATTTTAGACTTTCATCTCAATTAACAGAGTAACGTGACGTGTTAAATAAACACTACCCAAGTAAATTTCCCCCTTTTTCAAAGTACTATAACTTTTTAACGAAACGGTTTTGAGCAAACTAATTTAGTAGGAGTGTTTCTGCACTCAGTTTCTGACTTCTGTATGAAAATGTGTTAGATCCGCCAAGTCATGCATGGGTGAACGCATATTAAAGGTGAAAATGTCACTTCAGAATTCATAGGGGTCATTTTGGGGGTTTGTGATACATGATTGTAACAAATTATGTTTCTGGTGAATGATAGTGTTATTTATGTTAATCATCTATCGTTTGACCCCCTTATACCTCCAAAGATACTTTTCACATATTCTACGATTCAGTGTGCTTAATTAAAAAATGTTCATACTTCCTAAATTTTGAAATTGTAAAATCCATTAAGTTCATTGGAAAAATTGAATTCGGACATTTTTCAGCAAAATGTATTGGCACATGTTTTACGAACATAAGAGGTTGTAACCGTATCATGGTTGAGTGAGCACACGTATTCATAAAGCAAAAAAAAAAATAATACAATTTTGCACGGTTATTTTGCCATAATAAATGACTCCGTGACTTACTGACTTTTGAATTCAAAAGTGACAATTTGGCCTTCAGTGCATGCTGACTCGTGCATGACGTGACGGATCAATATGATCGTGTGGCTGGCAGAAGGTCGTTAGCAAATGCTCTATAAGCAGAAGGGCGTTAACAGTCCGGCTGGCAGAAGGTCGTTAGCAAATGCTCTAAGCAGAAGGGCATTAACCGTAAATTGCTTGTAACGTGACAACCATTGGCTTATTTCACATGAAATCAAAGTATTGTGATCTTTTAGATCCTTCTATCAGTACGTAAGGCGAAAATATGGAATAAGCCTTATGGATTTCAAATTAGGGGCAATTTACTCTTAACGCTCTTCTGCTTAGAACATTTGCTAACGACCTTCTGCCAGCCGGACTGTTAACGCCCTTCTGCATAGAGCATTTGCTCACGACCGTCTGCCAGCCGCACGACGCGCATTTTCACACAGAAGTTAGCCAATGAGTGAAAGAAAGAACACCTCTGCAAAATTGTTCTGCTCAAATTTGATTTGTTAAAAACTGGGTTATGGTATTTTGAATGAGGGGAACTTTCTTTTTGTGTAGTGTTTAGTTCAAGAAATGGTCACAGATACAATTATAGGGAGAGGATGTTTTGGTACGTTTCTGCAATGATACAATAATGTTGATGATAACGGCTTAGTGATTTTGTGCTGAAGAGCAGGATAAACCGGTGATATTTCTGGGTAAATTGGTCATAAATAACTACTTCAATTATTTCCTAAGATAACATCCCACACCGAATTTCGCATAACGTTACAGTTTTGTGAGATACAAGGAAAGGGCAGACCCAGAAACTTTGAAAAGGCGTACTACCCTATATCATGCCCCAAATTCCAAAAATGTTTGGATAATTCCATTGTATAGTTTTTTAATCAAAAGGCATAAATAAAATGAGGTCCCGTATGGGTTTTGCGTGCCGCGAAAAAGGGGGATGTTAGCAAAATATGCATTTACGACGAAACTATCAAATTGTCCTCCTGTCGTTCTTAGTTTGAAATAGTCCCCCAAACAGTAATCAATGTCTACAGTGTTTGCAGGGAATCAGATCAGTGGTTACTTGACAGTGTTCCACTTGGATTAATTTATGCATTTTCGTGTGCAGTGGTGTTTTAATGGTTGGTACAACGTATTTAGTGTGTCAACAGATCTTTCAAAATTGCTTTGACCCTATTCATATGTTTAATAATTATTCTTCAAAAAGGAAGGCATTTTTTTATTTCTATAGCAATTATGTTTGCTCATGATCGTAGTGTGTTTCTTCTTTACAGTTCCCCGAGCCAGAACCAGGATCCTATACACCCTTCTTCGTGAGGCCTTAAAGGGACATTCAACACAGATGTTACTTCCAGATGGAAGAAGACTGTGCTTACTGTAATTGTCGTCAGGTACTCAAAGTGAAAAAAATTCCTACAGAGCGATTGAAAATTACAGAAGTAAAGATTCACAAAAGAAATGTCAAATATTAAATTTATTGAGTTCATGGTGTACTTATATTTACTTACTTTGAGGCCTTCAGCTCTACTCAATGGTGTTAGTTTTTTTAATTTCCTGGCTCGACCCATATCCGCCGAGTCGCCGACTGCTGCCTCTTACATAAAATAACAGCAAACTATACTCCATTTGTAATCATTTTACTGATGTGTCCTATAATCATCATGATTAAGTTAATCATAAGTTCTATAATATTTACGAAATATGAAAACAGTCTTTCAATCAATTATCATATTTAGATTAATAGCACCGGAATCTATAAGCTAGGTTGAAATTATGTTACCATTTTATGAAATAAATATGGTTATACAAATGTACTGATTATCAAGATTTTATTTATTCAGCGGTTTTAATTTAAAAAACAAAAATACAGGTGAGTCTCATTCAAGCCCGGGCCTGCTTTACAAGAAGAGCCCTGTATATAAAATACAAAATTGCATATTATGATAAAACTGTACAATGACATAAAATATATCAAAGATAAATACAATAATTATTAAGATTCAAAATACAAAATAGTAAAAGAAATAGAGCAAAGGTCAAAAGGCGTACACATACATTACACGTACACACTCACACACACATGCACACCACACACACACACATACTCACAAACATAAACAACACGCACGCAAAGCAGACACAAACAATACATGAATACACGCACACAATCACACACGCATGTACTCCCACACACAAACACACACCACCACACACACACACACACACACACACACGCATACACACACACACGCATACTACACACAAACATATATACAAACACAAACCGCACGCACACACAGACGCAAAACAAACAGACACATACAGACACACAACACACGCACGCATGCACACCACACAAACGCACACACACACATACGCAAACATACACACGCAAACATACACCGCAAAACACACACACGCACGCACGCAGACAGAAACAGAAACATACATACACGTACACACACACACGCATTCACCACACACACACACACCACAACACACACCACACACCACACACACACACACACACACACACACACACACACATACAAAACCGACACACCACGCTTACCCCTACCTACAGACACATACGTCTATTAAAATCTATAACAGATATTCTTAATGGTAGTGTCATTAGCATATGGTACATTATACTGGTAGAGGACTAACGACAGTATTAACCTTCGTTTTAAATGTTGACAATAGGACACGTTTGTACACTATTTGGCAGATTGTTGTATAAAGAACATGCTATGTGAGAAAAGGAGCGTCTTCTTATAATCGGTACGTGGATGTGAATGAATAGTGGACTATTGAGGGCGTATCTGGTATAGTACAACACAGGGCGTTTTTCAACTAGTGGGTCTAAATACGAAGGAGCTAAACCGTTCAAAATCTTAAAGACTGTAACACAATTACTGGTATTTTAATCTACCTTCTACAGATTCCATTTCAATGAGTTTAATAGGACAGCCTTTGGGGTGGTATAATCGGCTTTTAGGATTAATCTTGCGTATTTGTTTTGAAGCCTTTGTAACTTTAATATATTACCTTTCGTGGCAATTTCCCCATACCACCGCACAGTAATCTATGTGAGATAAAAATCAAGGAATAATATAACTGTATCAAAATTTGTTTCGATAAGAATTTTTGAATCCTTCTTATACATGAAATGGCTCGAGCAATTTTGGTTATGATTTGGGAAATATGTGGTGTCCAATTAAGATTTTCGTCAAAATATACCACCCAAGTATTTTAGACCAGAACACGCTCTAAATATTGACCTTGGTAAGAAATACTAATTTGACATTTATTGATGCGTTTCTTTGATCCAAACAACATCAGTTTAGTTTTGTTAATATTAACTTGTATTTTGTTTTTCCAATTACACATCAAGTCAATATTCTGTAACGTTTTAAAGGACTTGCATTTTTCCTTTCACAAAAATGGCCGTATCATCTGCGTATAAAGATACTTTTTTGATTATAATATCAATATTACACAAGTCATTGATATTCAAACAAAACAGAAGCGGTCCAAGTATGGACCCTTGTGGTACATACCCGATTTAACTTTGAGAAAACTGCTCAGTGCTCCGTCATAAAATACAACATTGACTTCTGTCAGTCAGGTATGATGTAAACCATTCTAGCTCCATGTCATGAATGCGTAGAAAGGCAATTTTGAGTAGCATAAAGAATGAGATATAATATCGAAGGCTTTTTCAGATCTAGAAAAATTGCCCCTGTGACGTAGCCAGAATCCATATTGTCTAAAATAAAATCACTGATGTCTACTAGACATGTTGAGGTTGAATGTTTAGGCCGAAAACCGGACTGTCGTTCAGATAGTAAGGAATTGTCGTTAGATATTTATACAGTTGTTCGTGAATAGCCTTTTCTAATATTTTAGATATCAATGGTAAAAGTGAAATTGGCCGAAAATTCGAAAGTTCTGATGATTGTCCGGACTTCGGAATTGAATTATTTTAGCCTGTTAAAGTCACTGGAAATTTTCCTGAGATACGATCGATTGAAAATGACAGTCAGTGGGCCAGCGATGAAGGATGCGGCAATTTTAAGTAGTTTAGGATGCCAAATCATTTAAGCACCGGCCTTTGAACAGTCGCATACATGTCAATTCCTTTTCAACAACTGTACACTGATATCTGTAATTTAAAGGTATTTACAGTTGGTTGCAATGTATGCATATCATTAATACCAAGATTATCGTTATGTGTATTTGAACGCAACATTATTAAACATTTTATTAATTCATTTGCTATTTTATCTTTATCATGACAATGATTTCCCCTCAATAATAACTTTTGGATCAGGAGCTGCTGATGTTTTGTTTGGTAAAGATTTTTCATCAATTTCCAAGTTCGACCATATCATTCGTCTGTTCAAATTGTTTTTTATAGTATCTCTTTGAAGTTTTTTGTTCAAAGCATTTGCTTTATTCCTAAAATATGTAAATTTCTCCCAATAAAAAGTACTTTTCGTTTGAAGAAATTTCTTTTTATTATAATTTCGTTCTCTTGCTAAGTGTAAGTATTCATCGTTAATCCACGAGAGCCATTTTGTTTTTTCGAACCGTAGTGTAGGGAGCATGCTTATTACTTAATTTGACAAAGTTTGATTTAAACGTGTCCCACATTTTATCAACATCTTTTGCGATTCTGAAAAGAGGCAATTCCAATCAATTGCTGCCAAATCTTGTAAGAATAGGCTCTCATCGAAATGTCTGAAAGAGCGAAAAGAAGAGATTTTGGGCGTGAACTTGGGAATCGATGCTTTCATAGTTACGCTACACAAGAGAGTGATCACTAAATCCCACTGATTGCACTCCAGCTTTCAAAGAACCCATTGAATGAGTGGCTAAAATAAGATCTATTAAGTTGAGCTGCTTGGAGTTACGCGAGTAGGAACATCGATTAGCTGGGAAAACTGTAAAGAATTACAGAGTTCGTTGACTTTGTTTGAAAGAGGATTTTTGTTAGCATGTTACAATTAAAGTCACCAACAAGAAAGACCTTAGAATAATGGCAAGAAACACAATCTACTTGAGCTTCAAGTACTCAAAAGGGATATCTATTTACTTTTTCTGTAACAATTTATTCCCATTAATTCAATATCTTTTTCTTCAATTTCACTATGATTTATCTTAATATAAATGCTACACTATCTTTTTTATCTTATCTCCTCAACATTTATAGCCCTCATGGATAACATATTTGAACAATCTCATCATTAAGCCATGTTTCTGAAAGTGAAAAATATCATACGGGTTTTCCTTAAAATATTGATAATTCATGAGTTTTGTTTCGTAGGCTTCTTATATTTAGATGTGCAATTTTCATTCCTTTACAAGATGGAAAATGTGAATTTTGAAAAGTAACATCTGTTCTTTTACAGATTCAATTCGGCATTAACTTGAATGGACGTATTAAAAATGGTAATTCTTTCAGAATACATTTTGGACACTTCCAATGTAAAAATGTTTCAGACGAGTTATATACTGATCAGGTGTCACACCCGCACAGGATATATGAACCCATTCATTACATTCTGTACACAACAACGCTTTTTGGTTTGACTTTACAGGCTTCAACAACAATACACAGTGGATGCTTAAATACCATTAGGAATTTACAATGAAATAAATCAGACGTAATTATATAAAAAAAACAGAAACGAAAAAACGATATGCTAAAAGATATCTCAAGTTCTACAAATGGGTTGGGTGTTGGAGTCTCTGGAGATCGCGGTCAATTCTTACAAACGGGAATTGAGTCTCTGGAGGTCGCGGTCTTTGGTGATGGTGAATCGGTCGCCTTTGGGTGATTTTACGATGATTTTACCGTCTTGCGTCCATAGTTTACAATCTTTCTTTGTTGGGAAAAATGTAAAAACAAACCAACAATCATACAATCTATCAATGAAACAGAGATTTAATGTATAGAATAAAATGTAAAATTTATAATTGAAAATATCTAGGTGGAACATATTGAAGTTTTAATATTAACATTTTAGAATGTATTAAAGTACTAGTTGCAGCAATTCATTGTAATTTTTATGCCTCCACATCAACGCTTTTTACAGGTTGTCTGTTGAACGGTAATTTAAGAACAGCTAATAGAATTTTGAGCAATATTCAAGTTTGTACTATTGTGCTGCCTTATATATATTTTTATACAATACTCACATATTTTTCAATGGAATTTATTGTGTTGTAAATATGTTCATACCATGTTTAATAAGGATTTGTTGGAACACTATCAGACTTCTGTAGAGGATTTTTGGTCTGAGACAGATTATTTATAATTATGCACAAGTTGATTTGCGGGGCATTAGAAAATACATGTTTGTTTATTTGCATTCAGCGGTGGCTTGTTACACACAATACACCAATGTCTAAAACCATTTGCTACACTTGTTGGCTTTGTCACTGAACACAAGAAGTGTCAATCTCTTTCTTTTTCTGATGTGTTGAGGGTCTAAGCCAAAAAATATGGCCAAATAGTTTTTGACATGAAATTTTCAAAGTCACGGCACTCAGAGATACATGAATAAATAAGTTTGCTTGATGTATTCGAAGTTCATTTTGAACGTGTGTTTTTAATAATACGCCCCATTGTTTCCGCACAATAAGTCTTGGTTAGTTTGTTTTAGGGTTCTGTTTTCTTTTTTTCTGGGACACACTGTATTGCATTATTGTACATGCATCACATAGTTGTAAGACGAGTTGATTTTCTAAAGTTTGCGATACGCCTGGTGAAAAAATAATGTCGATAGAGTAACTGATAAGGAATCGTCGTTTACATTTACATTTTTTGTAAATGTGGATAAATGTGGATAACTTTTGCAATTTTAAGAGTCAGGGCCAGCGTTGTAACAAAGTCATTTTTTGACAAGTCAAGTCAAGTCGCAAGTCATTCTGTCTCATGTCAATTCAAGTCACAAGTCATTTGCCCACAAGTCAAGTCCAGTCGCAAGTCATTTTTTCACAAGTCAAGTTAAGTCGCAAGTCATTTCGTCGCAAGTCAAGTCAAGTCAACAACATTAAAAATTGTGCCCCAAAATAAACAACTCCGCACAGTCTTTGCTGCAGATGAGAAAATATTTATTTAGATGGCCGCTGAATAAAAGAAAGGACATCTAGAGGGTGCATATGGACCAAGAATAAAGAGTTTTAAAAAATAATTATAAACAAAAACAAAAAAATACCTCACTCATAATCCTGCTTACATGTACATGTGCACTAAAGCGCAAGTTTAGCTTTGGCGATTTTTCTTTTATTTGAAGGTTTATGCCCAAAGGTCATATCACACCAAATAACAGATTTTGAATGTCTTTAGTTTTTTTTTTATTAATTAATGATAAATCTCGGATCAGAGTCTGATCTTCCTGATGAGGAATAATTCAGATAACCTTAACACCTTGTTAACCCTTTGGATGCTGTAATGTAAAATGTAGTCGAAAATCTTGGGGGTCCCCCGAGATTTTTCGTTAATTAATATTAAACAAAAAAAACCCTAAAGTCATTCAGAATCTGTTATTGGTGTGATATGACCTTTGGGCATAAACTTTTCAAATATTTTTTCATTTTTGACAATTCACACTTAATATAAAAATTACATTCTGTATACGTAGGGCTAGATGTGTTCAGGACAAGTACAAGAGACATACATGTCTTCATCTTGAATGAAGCTGATAAAAATTTACAAAACTTGTGGTTTTAAAGAAATGCCTTGTTCTTACAGCACGAGACAAACATGTTTCTTCATTATTTTAGTAGTAAAATATAGCTGATAAAGTGCCTTGGCTAAATCAGTGTTGTAACCAAGTCATTTTTTCTCAAGTCAAGTCAAATCGCAAGTCATTCTGTCTCAAGTCATGTCAAGTCACAAGTCATTTTCCCACAAGTCAAGTCAAGTCGCAAGTCAGAAATATTGGCGACTCGAGTCCAAGTCACCGAGTCGAGTTAACAACTCTGGTCAGAGCAAACACTGGAAGTAAAAGTTTAGTTGAAATATGTATATATTAATGGTTTAATTATAAAGTGTACTGAGATCATTGTAGCTATATTGCATCATGTATTTAAGATTGTACACCATGTATACATACAGTACCATAACTACATCTCACTCGCCCACACCTTCCTTCATCTCTACTAACCACAAGTAACATTCCACTCCCGACCACCATCAACATCCCCATCACCACTCCTCCTGACTCACACCTTAAAGGTTAGTGACATGATTGGGAACACTTGAAAATTCCTCAAGAACCAAATGATTTGAAATGTATACCAACTATACACTAGCTGGAGTAGATCTCCCAGCTGGAATGATTTGTCTGTAATTTGTATACTTAAGGAGAATCAAGCATGGACATACTAGTATTTTAATTTTTTCCAGGCATGATAAAAATAAGACCCATAGAGAGCCACACAGCAGGTTTGCCTGCCACGAGGGACAATAGACATTAGTTATTCTAGAATGAGTCAACGTTTGACTACAAGATTTTCACAGGAGAATCCTTGCATAGTTTACTTGATTCTAGAGTCGTTTCAGCCCAAGATGAGGAGTACTCCCAAACATGTCATTTACCTTTAAGATTGTATGTAATAATAAAAGTATCTTGCATACCAGATTGCCAAGAATGATACACTTGTTATTTAGACTCCAAGCTGAGAAGTCACACTTTTGCATTCTTATTCTTATGTATTAGCCACCCAAATACGTAAAAATCATCATAGTTTTTCTTTAAGCTTCTAACATTGGTGTGGAATAAACTGAAGAGGTAATTAGTAGAATTATCAATCATATTTGCTGTTTCTGTTGTTAGATTGTGCTGCTGTCCAAGAAATTGTTTTATTTCATTAATAAATTCATTGGTATATTAAGTTTCACCATTTTGTCTGACTGTTCTAGTGACTGGCTACGTCAGTATTTCTAAATTTCTGAGTAAGTACGCAGTTTTGGTTTGGGAGAGGCTGAAACGGGAGCCTAAACGGTGTGCATGTTAGTAAAGGTGAATGTGACGAAAGCGTAGTAGGTGTCGTTGTAGGTGCAGGGGTACATGAGCGAGGGTACAAATAGGAAATGAAGAGGACAAGGGTGTGAGGGGACATAGCAGGCCATAACTAATTGGGTCAAAGTGTTTGATGAAGCGGATTAAGTGGCTTGCTCATTGTTTTCGGGGTTTTTGTGTTTTTTTTTTTTTTTACTAAATAAAAGAAAAATTGCCGTTGCACTTTGGTTGACCAGTTTAAACTTGAAAATAAATTACAATTTATTATACACCTATCAATTGTAAGACGCACCCCTCGACCCCCGGGAATGGCCCGGGTGCGTCATGGGTGGGTCATTTACCAACAAATAATGACGCAGGGTACCGTCATGGAAGCATTTGGTCCGTCACAGCATGAATGGGGTGCGTCAGTAATTGTATACGTTTAAATAGGCCTAGGCACGGTCATTGTAAGAAAATGGTCCGTCATATTCGAGACACACAGGTTCGTCATGGTATATAAAAATCCGACTCACGTTTGACAAGTGACGCACCATTCCCGGGGGTCGAGGGGTGCGTCTTACAATTGATAGGTGTATGAATACCAAAAGACAAATAATTAGTTCCGCCATGGTTTGACATACGACGAAGACACTGAGTAGGCGGTCGGGATATCGAAGTATTGCAAGTTTACCAGATTATTATTGTCTTTAATGTTAATGCAAGTGGCTCAAGATACATCCAGTAGGTATAGCGTCAAAATAATCTAAAGTATTAAGTGTAATGATTAGATGGGTAATGAGGGTTTATCGTCTTGTGTCACTGCAGAACAATGCTTACACGACGTCACATATTACCCCCTGATCATTGGACCGAAGTCAAGACTGCACATTATTGTGCGCCACCTATTACAATAACAGAAGAAAATAGAAATGACGAGATGGACTGTTCGTTATACTCTGTGTGTGTGTGTGTGTGTGTGTGTGTGTGTGTGTGTGTGTGTGTGTGTGTGTGTGTGTGTCGTGTGTGTGTGTGTGGTGGTCGGTGGTGTGTGTGTGTGTCGTGTGTGTAGTGTGTGTGTCGTGGTGTGTGTGTGTGTGTGTGTGTGTGTGTGTGTGTGTGTGTGTGTGTGTGTGTGTGTGTGTGTGTGTGTGTGTGTGTGTGTGTGTGTGTGTGTGTGTGTGTGTGTGTGTGTGTGTGTGTGTGTGTGTGTGTGTGTGTGTGTGTGTGTGTGTGTGTGTGTATGTGTGTGTCAAAACAATTATTTGTCGATTAATCGTTAAATTAGGTTACTGCCATGACAGTTCTAAAACTGTTTTACACACTAAGAAAATAGGTTCAGCTTTGCATTTTTAAAGGTACAGACCAATGTCACACTGGGAGCACCTTTAAAGATGCAACTTTGCACCTTTCTGAAAGGTGCCAAGTTGCACCTGAAATGTGCCGGATTGCACCATAGAAAATTTTTAAAAAGTATTCTTTTTCTTGCAAACTGATTTTGTGTGTTTGTGAACCACAATTTACGTTAATTCGAGTACTATTCATATTATTTACATTATAATGCAATTTATTATCATTTACAAATATTTAAAACTCATACATATATTATGACCCTGCCGGGGCTCGAACCTACGACCTTCCACACGTGAGACGTGAGACGCTCTACCCACTTGGCCAACACGCTGGTCGTGAAAGTGAGTATTTTCACATAATTATATAGTATTGAAGCCGAAGGTGCATTATTTTCATCCTTTTAAGGTGCAAACTTTGGACCTATCGGCCGTTTTCGTAATATATTCAGATTCCATGCATACCTTTTAAACAAAGGTTGTTTTGACAACCTGAAAGCTTGTCTGAGCTTGTCCGACATAAAAAATATTATAATGTATGCAAGTTGCATTTTCCGTATTGAAATTGTATTCATAGAAACAGATGGTAGAAATAGCTTACACCATGCTTCGGAAGAGAAAACATCCATATAAATTTGCATAAATGTGCACCTAAAAGATGCAAACTTGCAAACATAGTGGAGTGGGACGAGCACTCATCCGTGAAAAGTGCAGATTTGCTCGAGTACCGCGGCAGAAATTGCCCTGCACCTATTTCCGCAAAGTCGCACCTTGTGCGCACCTTTATTTTAGTGTGTAATACTAATTTGAATAAACAGCAAAACTACAAAAATGTAGAGTACCAAAACTAAATTTTTGGCTTTGATGTCACAAATCCGGTGTACATGATTAGAATAACTGAAGCACAAGTCTAAACTGGTGTCCTAGTAAGTAGAGTATCTGTACTTATGAGGCCCCATCCATATCCAGCCTAACCGCTCACGATGGTGGTCTCCTGCGTTCAATTATATCTCATTTATTAAAAATTACTATATTAATTCCTGATCATATTTGTATGTTTTGTATATGTCATGTTTATTAATCGTATAGTATCAGCTCACATGATTTTCTACTTGTGTAATACCCTTTGTTAAAACCATATTGTTTATATTTGTCATTGTTTGTACTTTTCGAAATTGTATTTGAATTTGTTTGAACGCAGAAATAAAACCAAACAAACAAACAAACTTAAGAACCACCGATATAAACAATCAGCAGAAGACCAAATATGTAAACAAATATAATCAAATTCTGTGAAAATTGAACCTTACATATACATTAAACAAGTTACAACGATTACAATTATGACCAAAATGTAAGCACAGGATTTGTATGTGAATAAAATAATAATAATTATAGTAACTCAGCATTTATATAGCGCATAATAAACAAATAAGTTTCTCTATGCGCTTTACATCATGACATTATGATGTATACAGAATATACTTATGTAGGAATTCAATATTATTACAAACTTATATACTTATGTATAGGAATTCAATACTATACAAACTTGTACTAACTTATACTACAATAAATTAATAAACAAATTCATTTCACGAGAAACTTAAACTAACTTAAAGATTGTGTCATTCATTTGCACGTCAAAAAACACCTAAATGAATGAAATCAGCTGAAATCATATCCAATGTGAAGATTAATATAAATAAACACCTCTCATAGAGACTGGGGGTAAAATATTGAGTTTTGGTGAAAATCTGGACGGTTAAACTTCATCCTTTTTCAAATTACTCAGAAGCAATTTAAAAAAAAATCCGCGACGTCAAACGTGCCGTTCCAAAATTGTCCGATCAGCCGATAGCCAAAGGTCGTGCGGAGGTTAGC